>BMAV01025177.1:203556-226726 GCA_019973955.1 Trichonephila inaurata madagascariensis | reverse complement strand
TTTGATTGATTAAGTGCAACAGGCATGGAATTCTAAAGCGTAAAGTAACATACAGAATGCATCCACGTTTTCAAGTTTGCATTCATAATCTTGGCGATTATAGCGATTGTTAATGTGCTATAATTTTTGATTTAATTAGATTCTTCTAGCCCTTACTACACAACCTGTGACTTTGAAACTAAACTCAAATAAATATATTACCTAAAATTATTTTACACATTAAATTTTTTTCACCTAAACTTATTTCTTCTTAGTGTTGGAATTTTATTTTCCGTCAGTTTATATTTAAAACACAACTGCAAAACATAACAATGCATTCATAAAAACACGGAAACTCAGCAAATTTTTTAAATCAATGATTTTTTATTTTCTTGCTAGAAATTATCTTCACAATTTTGTTACAAAAGTTACAAAAATGGGGAATTTAATTTCTGTTTCTAAGTTTCGAAATTTACCTACTTTTCTTCCCTAAAATATAAACGTAGAGTAAAACAAAGAATATTAATTACAATCTCCAGAGAAATGGTGAGCCAAATACCAGAAGCTACTTTGTTTTCATTGAAGAATGAAATCAATATCATTCAAAGATTATAAACGAAAAAGAATTATTAAAGTAAATAGAAGTTTTAAAAATAACCTCTTTTTAAAAGTATAAAATATTCAAATAATAGAAAGCCATCTTTAAGAATGAAGAATCCTTAAATATACTCGCATAATTTAATTAAATATTATCCATTAAAAACATTTTCACTTAAAAATTTGGCTTACAATTCAATTACTGTGACATAAAATGAAATATTAGGCTTTCGCTATTGAACAATTAAAAAAGTAATTATTCCATCTAAAAATAGAAGTCACCAAAAGTTTTCGTTAAACTCACAAATTAAACCCCTTGAAGATGAAATAAAATATTTTTTAATACCAAGTATAATGTAATTATCATAAATATTTTTGCTGTCACCAATATTTCAGGCCTTCCACAAAAGCCAATAATATTTTAAATCTTACAAATGAAAAATATTATTCTCAACGAATACAAAAAGAATTCTTACAAAATAATATTTTCAAAAATCGTCTGCCACTTAATAAATATTTAAAAATACTGTCTTTGTTATTTATTTCATGGAATATTTTTATTAAATTTCTCGCGCTCTCTTCTTCGAATAGAAAATAAATAGGCTTTTAACACCACTATTTGCAAATGGCTTCGAAATATTAAAAAAGGCTTTTAAAAGGGCATTTTCATTCGCAGATTAAGACCACGATTTGCTTTTAAATAACCATTAGCTTCGAGTTTATGAACGGCTTCTAAAATTATCGTCTGCTTCAGTTTTATTCGGACCAATTAGCACTTGGGAAAGCGAAAATGTGTGATGCGAAAGAGTTTAATTATTTGAGAAAATATTATACTTAGTAAAGTAACGTATTATTTTATATTTAATAGTTAAAAGGGAATCCTTGAAAGCTTATTTTGCTAAAGTAACTTTGACAAAAAAAAATCATATTCCAAACATTCGGCATATTTATGCGCTTAACTAATTATTCTTCAAATATATATTTTTTTGTTTTATAATTTAAACTTCTATTTTTTATAGTTTTACAATGAAGTGAAAGTTAAATACACTTATCAGTATAATTATTTGTGCAAATATTTTTATTCATCAATTCACCTGATGAATATTAACGTTATAAAATGTTAACAAATAGTTTTTGAAACTGAGAGAGAGAATATAGTTTCCATCTATTCAAATGTTTTGATGATAAGAAACACACACATCTCAACTATTTCTTATTTCCACTGTAATATAGTTTTCCTGTGAAGTGTAATGCTATTCTTTATTTTCTACATAATGAATTCTTTTCCAAACTTGTAAATGTGCACCATTTTTTTTTTTTCATAGTTTTTATATTTTGTGGTGTTTTTAGTTTTAGAAATAAAGTTAAAATATACAATCATCTTTTAAATAAAGAGCAATTTTTCACTTGTTTAATGACAGTAAATAAATATTGTAATTGAATACATTGAAATAAAGTTTTACTGGGTTTTTTTTTAAACATATTTGGTCTTCTGGTTCTATTTTACAAAATAAAAAATGTTTGTAAGGCAAAAGGGTCTTAATACATTTAAAAATACTTCTAAATAAGGTGGCATTTTGAAATTGTTCGGCTAGAAAATAAAATAATACAAATGCAAAGCTTGCTTCAAAAACCCTTTAGTAGAAGTACGTGTGTTCTCATTTATAGTACTAATTGCTTAAATCTGAACGAAGTATTTCAAAGAAAGTGTTGAGTGCCTCTCCGCTTGTAAAAAGTTGTGATCGCTTCGAAAATGCAGCGAAGTGAAATGATCAGTGGTTGGGCTTGCCCACGCTAAGACAAAAGAGAGGGTAACCAGATGGCCCTGGGCTTTTGGAATAAAGAGAGTGAGAAAAACTACAGTCCATTCTTGAGTATGAGTAAATTTATTTAAATAGAGCTATCGATGGGCCAAAACAGAAAGCATGTAGAACAAAATACAAACTCTCTCTATATAACAAAAATATGTGAAAATTGATTATATATGATTCTGTCCTTAGCTTTAATAATAAATGCATCAGTTTCAAACCTTATAAACAAAGAGTATTCCCTCTAAATCTCTTCATAGATTAATGCCACCATAACTAGTCACGCACCTTAATCCTGATAGAGCGACCGTTTGTCATGAATTGTTGAAATTATTTATAATATTTCATTTATAAAACTTCAGAAGTCTTAAAACTTTTTAAATTTATTTTAATTTATAAATTCTCGTAGAAAAAAACATTTTAAAAGAAATTTCAAGTTCAACAATAATAATAAACTAGTAAATAACAAGAAATACTTTTAAGAAACTAAAATCTGAGGGTGATCTCGAAAATAAAAATAAAAATAAAAACCCGTTTAGCTATACAAAATGAAAGACGTAGTTATGTATTGGAAAAATAATTCTGTTACATACCTGAAACTTCCTTCACTCGTTTACGCAATCACCACATTTATATAAGAATTTGTCGTATATTTTGACGAGCTTCCGAATTTCTATGTTGGATTGTTTAAGTTCAATTAAGCCGTGTTCACTGCATTCAAACAAAAGATCTAGTAATCCTGAACCTACTCTTAGTGATTAAAAACGTTTCCCTCAGCTGAGGGAAGAAATGATAAAAGTTTCTGCATGGTAAACTTTTTGGAAGTGATGAAAAGTTGGAGAAGGTTGTGCCCACACTTGGCTTAATAAGTTGGTGGCAGCAGAAGAAGAAAACAGAAATTCTGAAGCTCGTGAAAAATGTTTAAATGAAAGTAATTATAATGTAGAAAAGAGAAGGAAGCTCACTGCTTGTAACATAATTGTTTTTTCCAATAAATATTGCGTTTTACATTTTGTATAAAGGAACAGTCTTTATTTTCTAGACGAACATCGTATAGACAAGTATAATTTTGTATTAGCAAAACAATTTAAAAAATGATACGTAACATTGCAACACTGTATATTTAAAGCTCCCCACCAGTTACTAATAGATGACAACCAGATGACGCTCCTTGTTTCTTTGGAGGGAAATTCCTTCTTTCCATGCAGTAGTTCAAGTAAGTGTGCCTGCGTACTAGGTGGAGAATTGCTCTTCTTTGTAAGATTCTACGATATGTTCTAAAATGAGTATTTTATGTGTTTTATGTCCTGTGTTGTGCTGTGGAAATTTGGCAGAGTTAAATATTTGTTCCTGTATATAGCAAAGTCTGTATCATTTTGTCTAAGAAATAAAAAGAACCATGAGGGGACAAAATTAGGATGGAGGACAAATTGTTAATATAAAAAACTGAGAAGCAAAAAAAATGCAGGTTATAAAAAATAAAATAAAATAAAACAGTGAAAAATATTTTTATTCAATATGTTCAACTTTAAAATACAATAATTAATAAACCAAATAAACGTATAGGTTAGATTTATACACTCTTAAAAATAGATTAATTGTAAATTCAGAGTTCGATCGATTTCTATTGTGGAATTACTTATAATAACATTTTAACCGGCAAGTGTTCAAAGAGGAATAATAATTGTTAAAAAATAAAAGGAAAAAAAACCCCTTCTTGTACAAGTACGTTTTAAAAAGAACAGCCTTCCTACTTTTTCCTCCAATCAATACTCATTTCTATTCAAATATATATATATATATATATATATATATATAAGTATTGATTTTACTAAACATAAGTGTACCATGATTAACATCAAAATGAATACACTTAAAAATTCAATGGAAAAACAAATATTCTCTTTCCTTTCGTTTTAAAACATACAGAGTGTGACTCGTGCTAAAAGCAATTCGCACGAACGGAAACTGAATTAAATGTTTTTGAGACGACTTATTTTTGTTGTTTCTGCAATGATTAATTCTTGAAAGTAATTCTCTGTTTTGAAAAGGTGACGATACATTAAATTCAATTTACTCCGATTCGTTCTGATTGATTTTTTTAAAAAATTTATCTTCCGGCTGTTTTCGACGAACAATGTTTGCTAGGGAGGTGTAAACATTTATAAAAGGAGAAAATTCTTTTGAAAAAAAGCGTTCTTCGTTCTTTTTCCTCGACAACTTTTCATGTTTCCGCGCTTTTCCAAAGAGCAAAGTTAATAAATTGGTTCAGCAAGATTTTTTTTTCTACTTTTCGTTCTCTCTTTCCTCGCTTCGGTGTCTCGCAGGAAAAATAATCTTTCTTGAAGAATTTTCGAAAGTAAGGAAGTAAGACTCTCTTGCAGGTAAGAGAGTAGTTGTATAGCCTGAGGAAAATATTTTAATAATATTTTTTCCAAGATTTTTCGAGAATGGAAAATCGAAATTTTCGAAACTGCCCTGGGTTGCGAAATTGGAAAAAACCACAGAATTTTCGAATTCATTTTTCGACGAATTACCAAATTTGAATTATGAGATATTTTCTTGGCAACATGAGTCCTTTTATTGAAAAAGAAATAGGAATTTTAATAAAATATTTTCTTGCAGATATTAATTATTCGTATACGCTGATATACAATTTATATAAATGTGTTGGACTATTTATTTTTAAAATGTTTTGATTCTATATTATCGATATATTTAAAGAATTATTTTGTTTTATTTTACATCAAAATGTCAATTAAAGTTCTTCGAGAGATAATTTTAATGATAACTTAAACAATTACAACTTTACGTTAGCTACAAAGGTGTTAACTTAGTGGATTTTAATGAAACTATACAATAATATAGATTATACATCAGAGTAACACATAGGCTATAACTTATAAAGATATTGTGTGAAGTTTCCAAAATATAACGATAATTGTCAAGAAAGTAGGAAAAAATTCTGCCATCTGCAAAAAAGCCCGAGACAGCATACATCTTTTTTATCCCTTTTGTTTTGTCTACGCCATGCCTCAGTGCGCTCTCGCTTTTAATTTATTCCGTTCATCAGTTCACTATTTTTTTTATTTCATATTAGAACTAGATTTCGAAGGGAGAGGGAATGGCAAGATTTTAACATAAAACAAGTACAACAAAAAGTAAGATTAATGTATTACACTCCTGATATAAATTATTTACACTATTTTAAGCGTTCATTACACAAAATTTGTAACAATGACAGTGGGAGGAAAAACTATGAAATTAAAATAAAATATCAACGTTTTTAGCAGATAGTTTTTTTTCTTTTTGAATGTTTTTTTTTTTCAGTACGTGTAAATATATATCTAAGCTTCCCCCCATACTGTTTTTTTATAACTTACACACACACACATGTGTGTGTTTATTCAAGCATTAAAAAAGCAATCGTTTCAATAACTATCTGTAAATTTTTCTTTTATTTATTACTTATAGAAAATGGATTTTAATTAATATATATATGTTTTTTAAAAGGATTGTTTCTATTATTTCATTATTAAATTAATTATTTGTTAATTAAAAAAGTACAAAGTCTATTATTTTGGATAAAAATACATTTCAGAGACATTTTTAAGCTAACTACGTGTAACGATTGATTGATTCATGAAAATCTGAAATTTATTTTATTATTTTAGTTTCTTAGAAACTAACTATTATTAAAAAAATGATGAAAGTTTGGTTTTCATACTCTTAGCATTAGAACCGTTTTCTTTTTATTGTTTCACATTAATAATTTTTTAACTAACGCAATATTGTTTTTTAAAAGTCATACATCGAAATTTGAAGCTATATCTAATCTGTGAGGGGGAGGGGAAGAGGGAACGCGATAATTTCACATTAAAAAAAAACCCTTGTTATGCCGGGCTAGACAGAGGGAAAAGAAACCTGTCTAAAATCGAAAATATGTGGAACAAACTTCGAAAAAGGGAAATTTAATGAAATAATTTTAGAAATCACTCACATTGCGCGCGTACATACACATACACATAATTGCTGGCGTCATGAGGGAAAGAGAAAGCCCGTGCAACGCCGGGCCATGCAGCTGGTAGTTATATATATTAGCCATGATTTCCCTGCTTCGCTGGGTTTTTCATTATATTTTATAACTTTATATTGTTTTAAAGTTATACTTTTATCTAAGACTGTCTACTAAATTTTTAAAGTTTTGAAAAAAAATATATTCACATAGATTTAGTCTCTTAAGGTATCCGACTACGTTCGAAACCGTGATTTTGCAAAAGCGTGTAAATGGATAATATTTATGATATTTAGTGTCACTTAGATTAAAAAATGTATTTACAATTGTTTTAAGAATAGTATTACAATAAAAAATAATTTAAGTACACTATTTTGACAAAAAATGAACATAGAATGACCCATTTTCAAAATATTCTCCTTTTGTGTAAAATGCTTCTATTATAATAATATTTTGCCTGTTTATATCTCAGAGCTCTGTACAGAGGCTCAACTTGAATTCTTGAAATATATAACTTAGAAGTGGGTTTATCCATGTTTCATGACTACAGAGGGGAGAAATTTTAAGAAAAAAACGCCGATCATTATTTCAATGGGTTGTAACTCTGAAAATAATGTTAATTTTTCAAAAATCATAGTTGAGCTTCTGTACAGAGGTTTGAGCTATACACAGGCAAAATATTATTATAATAGAAGAATTTTTCACAAAAGGAGAACATTTTGAAAAAAGGTTATTCTAAGTTAATTTTTTGCCGAAAGATTGTATTTAAATAGTTTTTTTTGTCAAAATGTCCTTAAAACAATTTTATACATATATTCTAATCTAAGTGATACTAAATATCATGCAAATTATCCATTTATGTGTTTTTTTTTAATCCCGGTTCCGAATGTAGTCGGATACCTTAATTAAAAAAGGACATATGAATTTTGGATATATGAAACTTACCTGCCTAAATAGCTGCCATTCCGATCACTTTTTCGATTTTGGGAATACATGTAACAGGTCCTTCCAATGCAGGTACATCAAGAATCAGTATCTAGGCTGAATCTAGACTCATTTGTGGATTAAAAAGTCTCTCATTGATTCTTACCTTTGTCTATATTCTATATACTAGAGGTCTGAAATGTGAGTCCCGCAAGTGATGATCATTTGCTTAATCAAAGCGCCAAAATTTAGTAAATATTTTTGGGATCAATTAAAATCTTTAATTTCGCAAAAGTCAATGAAACAAGCATGGATAGATGAATCTGAGGGCTTGCCAGTGAAGGAGAGGGAAAAATTTATTGACATTAACAGATGTGGTGGTGTGATATCTGCATATACCAGTAATAGCCGCCATATGATGACGATCGTTTTGGCATGGTGGCTAAGATATTCGTTTTCGGATTAGAAGGTGCCCAGTTCTAAACTTTCCTTCAGAATAAAAGACAACATAACAGCGAGGAGTCACCAGTCTCTCTTCTTGGTTATACTCTTCTCTACGTCAGAACTCTCCCTACCTTTAAATAGTTCTATTTACCCTACAATCCCTACGCGTTAGTAAAGAGTTTGCTCTATCTTTATTTATTATTCAATTACTTTTTAGATTAAACTTTCCACACACAGGCCTGACATATATATTATATAAATACGATTTTCTAGAAAACCTAACTTACATTTTGGCAGATCAGAAACCTTGCTTACTTTAAGAATACAATTAAGAATATTCGCTTTTAAATTCTGTCTGCAAACGGTACAGTCTCGTTATTTTAGTTCATCGTAATTTCGTTGCCAGTTTTGAAACTATAAAATAAAACGGGATATTCTTTTTCGAACGGGAAATCTCTTCAAGTGAAAGTGTTTTATTTATTTGAAAGAACAGAATTCATCTCTCTTGATTGTACAATAATGAGATTTAGAAATTTAATCAACAATTGCACATGCCTTAAAATAGGATTCTACATCCCCGCAGCTTTCTTTAAATTTTATTTTTGTAAGCTTGGTTTCTCAATAACTTATTGTGCTCTCTTTTTCTTGTTCTTAAGTTTTATACGAATTCTTTTTTGAAACGAATTCTATAAATACCACACAATTCTAAAATATGTATTTTTTTATGTGTTTTGTTATCTGCTTAATTTAGTTTCTTTTTTAAAGAAGACGGTTTTACGGTGGCTTTCTGAACTAAAAAAAAATCTATTTTCTATTATATAGTTGTCAATCTGAATTGAATACCTTTCAGTTTCATCCATCTTTTTCTTTTCTTTATCTTGAAAAGAGGGATAAAAATTTCTTACCTATTAGGCCAATTTTTATCATACTTTCCCTTTCCTTTTGTCATTCTTCCTTTTGTATGATGTTCGAAGGAACATTTCTTGAGTAACATATTACTGGTATTCTATTTCAAACCTTAATGACAAGTAAATGAGAAAAAAAATAATAATTCGCAGAAGATGAAACCGATCGTTGAGTTAATGAAAAGAGATATTTAATGATATCTTATCAAAGAGCTATGCCGTAATGAAAATTGTTTGGGATATCAGATAATACCGAAGTATTTTTTCAATATTTTTTGGTAATATCCAGTAATAATGAATTGTATGGAAACAATTAAGAAAATTGGTTTTTCTGTAATAGTCTAATACTATACAAAATTCATTAGAGCTGTACAAGATACAAATATTTTACCCGCAAACTACGTATCACTTTACGTAATACTATGATAACTATATTATATATCTCAATAATATCTGGCATGCAGATATCATACTATGAGAATGTAAGTAATAAAGCAAACATATAATGAAACACGCCACGTATATTGTTTCTCCTTCAACAATACTCTTCTTGCAGGAAAATTGAGTTTTATAGGCACAATTCACTTCCCTCAGTGGACATAAAAAAACGCATTAAGGTAGCCAATTCCAGAGGATGTGACCAGGGTTACGACTTTATCGCTCTTGGTGACAAATTTGGCGAAAACATGACGTCGCCAAGGAGCCATTCAGATGTCTCTAGGTGGCTGGGTGAGTGAGTAAGTGATATTTGCGTTGTACTACAGAACTACACGAGGAATACTGACGGCGAACCTCGTAATTTTAAACCATGTTTAAGAGACGAAGACGACATCAGAGCTGGCAACCTCCATTCCTAACTTTCCTACTACTGTAACGGGACGAGGTTTGAGCTTCGACGTATTTAACGTGCATCGGCCCTCTCTACACGGCGGGTCTTCAGCGGTACTAGGCTCGAACTAATACCATGCCAGCAGCGAATCCGTGACCTTGACCACCAGTCTCTGGTATCGGATGTTCTGGAAATATTCATGATGCTACATAAAGAACCTTTGAGACAAAGGTCAAGAGAGTTCAGAAGAGAGTTGAATAGCGTGCGTTGACTGAGATAAGAAAGACTTTATATCTCCGAGTTTCTGTCAGTGGAACTGTGCCAAAGAGCTGTTGGTGGAGCGTTGTAGAGCTTAGTAAAAACGAGTTTTCAGCTGCCTTTCTCCCACGAAAATTTGCAACAATATTCAACAACAACAATTTCGTGCAGTTTTAAGTCCATGTACGTATTGTTGATAATTTCGTGCAGTTTCATAATGTTAAATTTTTATATAAAATAAATAAAAATTTTTCTTTGTTTAATTCTAAAGCTCAAGATCTAAAGAATCTGGTCTCTCTGCATACCATTAAAATCACCTCGCATTAAAATAATATTTCTAAGAAAATATTTTTATATGATTTAAACTGTGACGCTGTCTATTCACACAACGATCGTCACATCAGTCAGTTCTATCGAGCGCCATTTTCTTCTATTCGAACTGCCAACTGAACATTTCCCCAGCCAGAGAACAAAATACCCGCCAGCACAAAATGTCATCGAAGTTGAGAAATCCTCCGAAATAGAATCCTCGGTATTACCCTCTAACGTAATGACATTTATTTTTGTCATTTAATGGTCAGTGTCAGTTCCTGGGCACTGACTGTAATGGACACCTCAATCGAATGAAAATAATCCGGGGAGACTGTGAGAATAATTCTCAGGAGAATGATTTCACTCGACGATATTGGTTACTCGTCTGTTGAGGAAATTAAGAACATTCAATCATCCTGTTTTCTCAAAGGGGATACCGTATTCCATAAGAGAAGGTTTGGTTCTTTCAGTGATGCATTCAGGATGATTTTTTTCAATTATATGGTGAACTAGGCACTGCCCGCTTGTTTCGCCAGGTATTTCATGACATTGTAACAGTACACAGTCACACACATTTTAGGTTGTTGTTATCTAAGTCTTAGCATTATAAATAGTTATTGTATATTACAAAATATTCTAAAAGCCCTTACCTCTATATTTAAAAAAAGACAGAACTTGAATTTCTAAAATAGATATGGATTTTCCAGTTTATTAAATTTATTAAATTAAATTTTCCAATTAAATTTATTTGCTAAAACTAGGAAAGAATCTAGCGTCAAAGGAACATACTAAAAAAAGCATCTAAAGTTTAACGTTAAAGACATTATCATCTTATTTTCAAATATTTTAAACTTTCTTTATGTGATTATATTTAAACTTTTAAACTTCTCTAACTAGACGCGACTACATTTCATAGCAATCCATTAGAAAGATTAGAAATTACAGGTACAAACACTCGACGTTATCTATTGCGAGTCTTTCAGTCAAAAACTATTAATATAATTCAAGATTCCAGTCATTTCACCTTTTAACTAATATTTTAATGCAGAATTCTCCCAAGGGTCTTGCCTTCGAAAGGGGAGGACACAAATGATCAATTCCCTGAGTGGTGAAAATTCCGAATTCGAACTATGTATTCGTTTCCCCTAATGCTCTTTTATGAAGATACTAGAGGGTGGAAGAAATAACGTTTCGTCTTTTATACATTTATGCAAATTTCACTGAAAATGTATTCATTTGGAAGTCTTCTTATAGATTGGATTAGAATGGAGAAGATTTTGAAGATATATGCATTTTCAACTGCATTACAACGTTCCACAGAAACAAAAACAAAACAAGTAATATAAAAAAAATTAAAATCAATTCCTACTTTAAATGGAAGAATATGAAGTATTTAATAACGATTGAAAATTTGAATAAGATATATATATAGGAGGAGTGAACTAATATATAGTAGGAATTGAATAAATTCAAAGATATTTTGCTATACCTCAAGTTCTGTGCTTAAAAATACCTATTATACTAGTGAAAAATACTGCGTTACTAACAAAAATGAAGAATTTTCTTTGTTTTTCTTACATTTTTTCAACTAATAATTAAATAAAGCAAATGTTTTTTGTATCATTTTGTTTGCAATTTCATGTAGATTTTAGATCAGTTTACGAATATTAAATATGTTAACAAACTCAGAAGTTATTCATCAAAAACCGCGACTAAAGAAACACAAGTAGTCTGTAGGATTGAGATGAATTACAATTATTTTGACACAAGTCGCCAAAAGGGTCACTAAGTCGCCAACGTGGCTGTACTTGTATTCCTTAAATAATTATCCCTTAATTTTTATTAATTATAATTAAATTATTGTATTGTCATCCAAAATGATCCTGTATATAAAATTTCAGCTCAATTCAGCGCTTTAAAATATATTTTATTAACGATTAAAAATTCCACCAAGAGAAATAAATATACAAATATATAAGTAAATAAATATATAGAGACAGTGCGAGCTAATAGTTGGAATTAAAAAAGAATAAGTAAATAAAGAGAGAATCTGTAGGTCGGCAAAAGGATTTGAAATTCAATTTGATTTGAATATAGTTATGGAAACATTTCGTCTTTTATTTGAATCTATAATTCAATGGTTTGGGATAGCGGTTCTTAAACTTTCGATCTCCGTGGACCCTCTTTATGTATCAGCTTGGGTTCCTCAATAATCCTAAGACTACCTCTGCTACTTATAGAGACTTTTTTTTAAAACTCTTTTTTTCCTTTTCAGAAAGCAGTAAACATTTAATTAAAAACCTAATTAAAACTAATTGCTATTTTAGATCGAAATACATGCTCTAATAGTTTTTTTTCATTGGAGGCAATTTAGTGATCTAGTCTAGAGAATGGCCCTTATTTCAATTTTTTCACGAGACTTTTCAAGAGTCTGTAAAAGAAAAAAAACCCTTAGTATTAAAGGAGATACCTTCGTGTACCCTCTAAAAAGGTTCTGGGGAGCCCCAAGGGCCCATGGACCACAATTTGAGTGAGTGAGTTAATATTAACGTCGCACTGTTCAGCTACACGAGGGCTTTTGGCGACGGACCTCGTCATTTTGAACCATGATCAAGTGATGAGGACGACACCTGAGCTGGCACCCCCTACCTTCTCCTAACTACCACACCACATCAACGGGAGGATATTTGAGCTCTTTAACGAGCATCGCTCCCCTACATGGTCAGTCTTTAGTGGTACTGGGCTCGAACTTGTGACAAGGCAAGCCATGATTCGATACCTATACCACTGGGCTACCACAGCCCCTCCACAGTTTAAGAGCCACTGGTTTAGGATATTTAATTTGAACTTTCATCATTCAGATGAGTTTGTGGCTTGTACATTATTTGGGAGTCTCCCGAACGGTAGAGCGGTTAGTGACATAGACTACTGTACCGTAGGATATGGATTCGAATTTTGGAGAAGGCATGGATGTTTTTAAATGTATAGTACCTGTGTGGCATGGGGCACTCTAAGTATTCGGCGAGCCGCAAGTCTTCTCGAGAGATTGGTGAAAGGGAAAGAGAGGTGGGAGGCCCTCTGACCTCTCCCCCAGGGTGATCTTCCTCAGAATTGAAATAATCAAATCATACTGTCATCTGTACGATACTCAAAGCTGAAACAAACAACGAAGTCCCTTGCCACGAAAAATTTCGTGAGCCAGGATCTGACACTAACACAATCTGGTGGCATTGAAACAACATCATTTGGAAGGAAAAGTTATAAACATATGTTTCAATCAGCAAGAAAACTGATGAAGCCGCTACAAATGAGCATATCTATTGCTGAGGAATGGATTTCACTGTCTTCACCTTCAAATAAATTTAAACTGGGCTTACCGATGATGTTAAAGTTATCGGTACGCTCAGCTTCAGTCATGAAATTAAATTGTTTCTGTATTAAAATCAAGTAGACCCTAAAAATGCAGAAAGAGTTGAGGTAGATAAACTATGCAGAAATTTTTATAAATTTTAACTCAAATGTTACTGAAGTTTATTGATGTGTGTGTATGTTAAATAATCTTTGATTCTGCAACAAAGTATTTTGCTACCCAATGTGATATGCGATTACGTAAAAAAAAATTTGCACTCTTAGATTAGAAAAAATAATTTCAATAACAAAATTTTCTTTAATTTTTTTTCAAAAAAAAATAAATAAATAAATAAATAAATAAAAAAAAATAAAAGAGAAACAAAAAAAATATTTTTTTCCTTTTTTTCCCTTTTTACGTTTGAAGAAACCTGGAATAAACAAAAGATTTGAACATAAAAAAAAACCCTGTTAAAAATACATGAGGATATCCAACAGTCAAATACTTTTGCTAATTACAGCTGTTTTTATTTTGTGATTTCGAAAAGAAAAAAAGTCATCTTTTGAAATATAACCCACTCAATACGAAAGCAATCTACATTTTTAATTAAAAAGTCATAGCTTTTGCAACACATTAATTAAAAAATACATTACAATCGTAAGACTTCATTAAATTACAAATAGTACCTGACCTTTGTTTTTTAAAACCAAAGATGAGATTTAGTCAGTGATTATAATTAGCAAGATTTAACTCTACAATGAACTCTATCTCCTTTTTTCGATAAAGATTTTCAGGTGGTGTAATTATATGTTGTAATTCAAAAGGATTTATCTTTTCTTTTTATCTCATTAGTTCATCGTTAATGAAATTTTTTCTGTACCTAAAAAGGCTTTTTAAAATAAAAAAAATCCTAAATTAACAAATATCATTTAGAAATACGTTTGTATTGTTTCGATTTTAAAGATCAAAAATGTTTTAATGTCCTTTTTTTTTGTTCAATTTTAATTATGAAACCGGGGGTGGTAACTATGTTCATTTCTAGTATTATTCCTCATTATATTGGATTATTACACCATAACTTTTTAAACTGTGTTAGCATTTGAGCTGTTGAAATCAAATTAATTAATTTTACGTCGTTAAATGGAATTAACTACTGATAAAAATATAATTTCATGGTACTTAAAAGGGAATTAATTTTATAATAATTACTTAAGTCAATTCTTTTTTTTTTCTTTTTTGAAATAATATATTTATTAATAGCTGTTATCACCCTCTTCAAGGAGTATTTCGTGATAATGTATGACTATATATTTTTAATTTATTGATATCCAAGTCTTAGCATTTAGCTCTATAACCCTCGACTTTTAGTTTAAAATAGACAGGATTTGAATTTCTAACAAGGAATATATTTATCCCGTACGCCCCCTCCCTGCAACCCACCTCTGTAGAATTGATTTTCGTAAAACCCTTCTTAGCGAATTTCTACTCAATTAAAGAAACTTATCTGCTAAGTTTCAAGTATATAGGTTTAATGGTTCAAAAATAGGAAAATTTATCTATAACACCTCTGAAATCCCCCTTTGGGAGCGGATTTCCTCAAAACCCATTATTAAACGTTGCTAAGCCAAAACATGTCGCCAAATGTAGAAATAGTTTTCTAATAATGGGCTAGAACGGTTTCCTGCTATTGGCTACATAAACGACTTTTGGCGATTTTGCCCATATACATACACTCTTAATTAAGCGCGTGCTGATAAGAAAGAAAGTTTATTAAAAATAATTTTGAAAATTTTACTGTCAGATATGTTTATGGCTGGCTCTGGATACCAGCTCTGATGTCGCCCTTGACACTTGACCGTGGGTCAGAATTTCGATGTCCTTCGTCAATAGCCCTCTTGCTACTTTATAGTACTCACTCACACATCTTTAATTTATGGAGTTGATTATAATTAACACCTTGTAATGTGAACTTTAATGGTATTGGCGGCATACCTCGTAATTAAGAATCATGACATCTTTGGTGAAACTAGGACTTGAACCAGGAATTTAATTTGAACTTTTCTGAGATCTGAGTGAGTGATTTAAACCTGTAGATTACTATGGCCTTTTTCTTTTCCTTCACAATTAGATTCTTTATAAGAATAGTTTTTTTTTTGTAAGTAAATAAGAAAAAAAGCGTTCTTGCATCATTTGTAACGCAGGATCACAAAAATAAAAATCGAACATAGAATTCTTCGTAAATTTTTTTTACAAAAATTATGCTCACAAAAAAGAATAAATTTATAAAAACGAGCAAACGATTTTTAAATTTTTTTTAGCCGATTGAAATCAATTTGATTATACAGAAAATGTTTACAATCCTCTTTCAAACGAATGTAGACACATGAATATCAAGAGCTGTCAGATAATTCTATGAAAACTGTCAGCAATCGTGGTTATTCGATTCAACATAGATTAACTTCTTCCTTTTGTTGTTGTTATTTCCTGTCTAGTCTAATTCCGTTTGCGTGTTTTCTAGAACAGTTTGCTCAAAAAGCGACATGGCTTGGATAAATTGTGGGAAAAAAAGATTTAAAATAATTTATTCTTCAACTAAGAATTCTCAACTCTTATAAAGACTAATAAATAAGAGATTAATAAAAAAAAATTATTTAGTATTTATTTAATGAAAAAAATGTATATGCCTGTTAGTGGAGTATATTCTTTTTTGACCTTTATTTCGTTAAAAGGACTAGAAAATTCTTTAAATATTTTTTATTTCCGTAAGAATGTATCGCTGACAGAACTGTATTTAATAAAAAGAATTCCTTAGTATTATTTGGTAATGGATATCTTGCCCTGAAAAAATTCCAATTCAAATTGTTTTACATGATATGCTTCTATGTGGTGTTTTTAAATATATTTTTTTATTAATGTAGTTTTTATTAATTGATTTTAAAACTGCAATTTTTTAAATAAAAATAAACTACTAAAAGGTAATGAAGACAAATAATAGTGGTTAACTAAAATTTTCAATACGCATTTCGGTTTGTACGTGATTCTAAAAAAAACATTCATTAATGGAATTCATATGCATAGTACGCTAAATTATTTATCCATCAAATTGTAAATTGTAGTGCTAAAAAATTTGCTTCTCATAAAACTGTGTTATAAAAATAATGTGTTAAAAATAAATGTAATAGATATGCATGTGCAACTTCATTTGCTTATAATTAATTCATTTAAAATGAATGAAAAGTTGTTTCGGAGTTATATATTTTTTTCCAATGGGGCTGCATTTTAGCAACTTAGCCTTTACAAACACGGCAAATTCCTAAATGAGAGAGCCATTTCATGGTGGCACCATCTAGTCGCGTCCTCGTTAACAAATTTGGAAGCTTGAATGAAATTTTAATTCCAGTTCTCGTCGGTTGCTAGCCAAATTGATTCTCGATGGATTTTTTACATACCACATAATTATTTGGCATGCGGGGCTACGATTTTCGCATCCAGAAAATCTATCGACTCCAGCCGGGGTCGAACCCACAAACTTGGAATTATATTTATCATGCAGTAGCTGTCTAGAAATTTATTGAATTATTCAAAATAGAAGTGCTTTAATAACTCACTAATATTTCGTTAGTATTTCTTCGTAACTTATTCGAGATACATTCCATTTACACAAGTAAAATTTCATTTGTTTCCAGCGACGTTCAAAACCCTAATTTTAAAAAGTATGATTGAAGAATTTTTTGAATGTTTAGTGTCATTTGAATTAGAATATCCATATAAAACTGTTATTAAAATAAATTATTTAAACGCATTTTTTTGACAGAAAAAAAAGTGGAAAGAACAACATATTTTCAAAACATTATCTCCTTATGAAAAATGCTTCTGTAATATTGATTTGCCTATATTTATAGCCAGGACTTTTATAGAGTCTGAACTAGAATTTTTCAAATGGATAATTTAGGAGCAGATTTATTCATATTTTGATTGTAACTCTGAATATAAAGGAAATTTTCTAATACTCTTAGTTCAGACTCTGTAGAGATGTCTTAGGTATTTAAAAGTAAAATATATTATAGAAGCATTTTCCAAAAAAGGAGAATGTTTTAAAAACATGTCATTTTTTCTTAATTTCTTGCTAAAAAATTGCATTTAAGTAATTTTTTCAATTCCTACTATTAGTTCACACTCTCCCTATATATATATCTTGTTCAAAATTTCAATCACTTATAAAGTACTTTTTATTCATCCATTCAAGTTCAAATACATTTTTCTAAACATGTAGTCGAAGCCACTTGATATTAATACAGTTTTTTCAAATATTAATTCATTAATTCTATTTAATTAATGAATAAATAGTAGCAAACAATAATAATAGACCAACACCATATATAAAAAGTAAAATCGCTCGTTGTGTTCTTGTAGCGCAAAGGATATCGTGTTGGACACTTAAAATCCAAAGGTCGTAGGTTCGAATCCTACATAGGATGGCCTCCTTTCTGAGAATATGATTTCTTTTTACTGTACTACTTTATTGGAATAATTAAATTTAATTAAAGAATAAATAACAACAAACAATAATAATAGTCCAATACCCTAAATAGAAAGGAAAATGGAAAATTGCAAGGGAAATAGCTTCCTATTTTGCCACTTAGTAGTAAGATTGTGTCATATGTATATACATATTTTTATATCAATTGAAACTATTTAATAAAAGGTAACTAAAATAAAAGTTTTCTTTTTTTACCTTAGTAGGAATCGACGTTAAAAAATTATATTACTTGTTTTTATTGTATTTGTGTTTTTAAGACAATTTTATATGTATATTCTAATTCAAGTGACACTAAATATCTAAAACAAATTATTCATTTATACGCTTTTTTAAAAATCACAGTTGTGAACAAAGACAGTAACCTTAAGAATAAATATGATTTCGTGCAACTTCATTTGGTTATATTTAATTAAATAAAAGTTATTTCTAAATATATTTAACATGCATTAATTATTTAGAAATGTATTTAATTATTCAAAATGGTAGTATTTTCATAATTTACAGTTATACTTTGTTAATATTTCTCCATAACTTATTCGTTGCACATTCAATTTATAAAAGTAAAACTTGAATTAAGAAGCATTATTAAGTGTTCAAAACTTAACAATAATACAACGACACAAAAAAGTGCAATTGGCTATTTAGAAGGTTTTAAGATTTTTATATGTATTATGCGTAAGTATAGATAAATGGCATGAATTTCAGCGATGTTAATCAATATAATAAATTTCAGCAAAAATAATATATACAATAGCTAATAAATGAATCAAATAAATCAACATTAAGCAATAAAAAAAACTAATTTAAAACACATTTCTGCTCGAATATTCATTTGTTTAACATTTTACGCAATGCGTTAAATTCATGTGACGTCATAGTTACATAATAAATGCAATGATGTATTTCCAACCAATCAGTTCTTGCGCTTTTGCTGTTGCCAACTTTTACTTTTTGTGAAAACTTTGTTCTAAAAATTAAATACTTGTCAACGATAATAACGCACATAAGCGAGATAAACATACTTGATTTATAAATGCAAAATATAATATAAAAATATTTCTTTTATCTTAAAAAACTTTTTGGTGAAATTTTTTTGTTTTTTAATTCTTCAACATTTTTACCCAATTATAAAATTTGAAATTTTATTTCAATATGCATGTGCCATTTCCGAAAATACCATCGTCGCCCATGCTGCCATTAGTATAGATTTTTAATGCCGAATGAGGGATGATACATTTGAGACATAAAGATTAGAAATAATAGCTGCTGTTCTGTTTTTAGGTCTGAACTTATATCAATCTATAGGGAACTGTAATTCATTGACACGACCTCTGAACTTGTCCCCTCCTACATTGGATTGAATGGTAACGGGATAACCAGAAGTTTGGCTAAGTCTGCCACTGCTGACACCTTGCAGGGAAACGCTTGTCTAGCTTTTACCGAATTATCCTCCATTAAAAGAATGGTATTAAACGCGCTTTGGAGTGTACCATATTCTCACCCTTGGTATTTTGGAAAAATACCTCGTTGGTGTCACCAGCTTAATATCCCTCGGAAACAGCTGACGGTTCCATCACGCTTTTTTAGTGGCCAAAACAAGCATCTTACTTTTTAAAAGGGCCGGAAAGTCTTTCCAGAGGGTCATTGGTGCAGAACTGATCAAACCTCCCTAGATCATATTCTTCATTGCTTGCATTTTACTTTTGACGAAGAGAATTCCTGTTTTATTTTTGACTTTTTTAGTGATTTTTAGTTTTATGGAGATGGTGTGGCTAAGCTACACCATCTCCAAGCACCATCTTCCGTTGGGATAAGAAACAACAACAAAGAAATTTCATCTACACCTTACAAATAGAACAACACGTTCAAGCCTAATGTCAGCTTTGAACTCAATGGAAAACGCGTTATTGCCTTTATTATGTGACCAATATTAATTTATTCCATGGGCTGTTTAGAAATTTTGAAGTTTTTGCATGTCTTATGCGTAAAAATTAGAGTATCATGTATTTCAGAGATTTTAGTCAATAAAATAATATTCAGCAAAAAATAATACATACAGCAACTATTAATCAATTAATTAAAGGTAGAACAAAAATTAAAGCTGATCTCCTACATTAAGCAACATGGGGGAAATTAAACTAAAAATTATTTTTTGTTCCAACCCACATTTGTATAATGTTTGTGACATACCTGAGATAATTGTAGGAAATTTTAAGTTTTCCTGTTTTCCCGCCGGGCCGCATACACATGACAGTAATTTCATGCGGGCTGCAACACCCAAATAATGGGAAAAGTACAAGACAAAAGCAACATTAACGAGCAAAATTTATCACAATATTAAAACTCATTTTGGTTTTTATTTTTACACTATATTAACTTTTCTATCAAACACACACACAAAAAAAATTTATTAATTTTTATTTTTATCCCCATTATCTAGCCCATTTTTATTGTTATGAATTTTTACTGAGTTATGGGATAATTTCTGTTTTCTTTGATCTATGACCAGGCATCTTGTTTATATTCTACTATTAAAAAAACAAATTGATTGCAAAATTGATACATTTGAGCAATGGCGTAAAGGAAAACATATGAGCCCCCTGTAAAGTTAGGTTTGGGGACCCAAGCTTAAATACGTACTTGGCGTTAGTGAGGTTTTGGGTCCTCTAGGACCCCACCCCCCGCAGTGTGGGGTTGTACGTTACGCCTCTGCATTTAAGTGTTTGATTGATAGAATTTTATGTCAAATTTTTGTAGATAGTTCTCCAATAATTTTGAGCTTCTTAGTGCAATGGGCGATGACCGGGGGGAAAAAAACCGACGGACCACATGTGGCCTGTGAGCCGCAGGTTGAGTATCACTGACATAAGCTCTTTAAAAAAAAGGCACTTTAAGTATTTTATTAATAATTATATCCCGCTAAAAGCACCTTTTATCGGAGTTTTGAAAAATTCATAAGAATAATGCTATAAAAAGGAGTGGCAAAAATAATGCATACATTTTTAATAATTCTTAATCCTTTAAGCAAATGGCATGCCATTTAATCTCGTAAAAAATCGTTTGGTAATGATACAGCATTAAATAGGTTTTTCACAGTCTGACGTTAACATGACCTATTAATACTAAAAAAAAGTGTTACTATCCTTCGAACTAGCAGACATTGCCATTTAAGTAAAAATCGCATTTTGTATCTACGAACTAGATTCACATAGATAAAATCACTATGCTCGTAAAATTGCCATAAAGCTAATCCTAATGGCGCAATAATAGAGACGTGTTAGCGGCAGGACTTGCTCTTTAAGTATGATAGGATGACAGTCATTTCCTTTGTCCTGTTGATAACGTCATCAAAACTTTACAACTTACTCTTGCTAGTGTCAGTCATAATTCAATACAATGTATATTAGAGTTGATTAAGATAATGTACTGAAATCTCTTTTACCATTAAAGATAGTTAATGTAAAGGCATGAATATTTAGCGAGTTATAGTTTACATTAATGACTTCGTTTGAGTTCACTGCAGTAAATGTCAGGCATATAAAATCGTAGTAATGGATTTATATTCTCTATTTTATGTGATATTTCGAAAGAATTATTAAGCTTTCATTAAGTGTTTTATTTTTAATTTCATTGTTGAATTTCCATTGGATTCTCTAATTGATAGCCAACGAAATAGATGGTATTTGCCTTTTCCTCAGTTTTTAAAGTGTATTGAAAACGTATTTGAAAATCAGCCGAAAACTCCAACTAATTGAATAACAACAGATTTATTGATAGACAAGGACAAACAGATTACTAAACGAAGAGAAATCGACGCATATATGTTATTTCATAGAATAACTAGATATTTCATGAAATAACTAGACAAATCAATTAATGTATATAATAAATAAAAAAAATTTCATACCTTATCTAGTTATTCTATGAAATAACTAATGATAGACCATTAAAGTAAAAAGTTGTTTTATAAATTAATTGATCATAAATACCTAAAATCTTTCGAAAAATCCATTTTATCCCTATATATATATATATTGCGGATGATTAATTGATAAATAATAAGGAAAAGCAGATGATATTATTTATTACTGCTCATATTGCTCACATTAGTTAAACAGAAAGAAAAAAAAATTAGAATATGTTGCAGAAATAGTTATATTTAAATATTATCAAAAAAATACATGCTGTGACGAAAAACTGTTGCTTCATTAAAGCATTGCTTTTTCGAACAAAATTGTAAGAGAATATTATATAATTTAAATTTTATGAAATATCTTTATTTTAATTCTCATTATTTATTGGAGCAAGGATTGCTGTGATGACTCTTTGAATCGGGATTCAAAATTGAGTAAAAACAACTAACACAAGTTCAAAGAACTTTCGAGTGTCGTACTTCATACTTTAAAAATGAAATAATCGTTATTCTATTCAACACCTTGTTAAAACGTAGAATTCAAACATTTTATATACTTTAACTGACTTATATAGTTATTCTATAAAATAACTGATTTCACACTTTAACGGTAACATGTGTACAAAGAAATATTATAAGAGATTATTTCCGTTAGTGCAAATCGCACTCATTGTAAACAAGCTTTAGAACGTTCCAGAAATCGCTCTTTAGAATAATTTCACTAATAGGAACTCAGAAAAATAAAGTCTCTCTCTCTTATTACAGTCAACGCACACAACTGAACTGAACTGACCTTTGTTTTAAAGGTTCGTCATATAGCCTCATGAAAATTACTAGAAGAGTCAATCCTAGAGCCTGTTTGTTGATTCCTTGGCGATATTGGATTTTTCGCCAAATTTTTCATCCAGGACGATAAAGTTGCCAATTTGGTAACTCTGGTGACATTTCTAGGGTTACCATAATCTTATTTTTCAAGTTCATGCTGGGAAGCAAACTTGGCCTGCAAAACACAGTTTTCCCGTAAAGAGAGTGTTATTGAAGGGAAAATAACATACGTGGCATGTTTCAGTATGGTTTAGAGATCATTTATTCAATCTCATGCAAATTCGAGAGGCAAATTTTGGAATTTCAGGTAATTTTAAAGTTACAAACTCGGAAAAAATACGCATTTAAAGCTATGTTATTTAGTTTCATATGTTAAACTTTTATTAATGTAAAATGCACGAATTTTCAAACGATCACAAAAATACGAAATAATAAAATTTCTAAGGGAAAAAAATTTGGGAGAAAATATAAC
>BMAV01025177.1:145667-198556 GCA_019973955.1 Trichonephila inaurata madagascariensis | reverse complement strand
AAAAAAAATAATGAAAGCCTCATTCAGTACCTTCTAACTGAACATTTAAGAGTTCCATAATTAAGAACTTAATAATTTTGGAAGAAATTACTTTGATTGATGCGCTTTTAAGCCCCGGCTTTAGAGAAGAACACGAAAATTGTTCTGAAAAAATATTATCTTGTTTACTTTCCTTGGTGAGGTAAAAAAAAAAATAGTTCTATATATACTGGAAGAGTATTTTTTGCTTTCCCCGATGGCAACACTTCAGACTTGATAAACTCTTTTAATTACCTTGATGTAGTGTTAACACATCCAATAACTCTTTAAGACAGTAATGAAATCCCGTAGGCAGGCCTTGTCTGGGGAAAGATTGATGCTTTAGTTGGAACGAAATTGGATTGGAAAAATAAATGTTTTTTTGAAGCTGCCCAAACGATTTTTTTTTCTGAATTTATCTTTGGTAAAGAATAAGATTAAAAAAATCAGAATTTTCGATGAAAATCTCCAGCTTTATTTTTTGATTGTTGAATTATAAAATTAATCGAAAAACTGTAATTATTCAGAGTGATTGAGACAGGTAGAGACAAACAACTTAAAAAAATGAACTCTCACGAACAATTTCATCTTAATGGTTTCATTTAAGCTATTATTCGAAAAAAAGTTCTTGCCATTTCTCTCAATACAAAGTGGTTAATACTTTAAAAGCAAAACATTGCTATAGTTTTTCAAATTATTATTACAGTATTAATGCTTTTGTTATGAGAAAATTGAAATCTTAGATATAAATCAATAAATCAAAAGAAATTCTAACGAAAATTGGGTAGTATTTAAGAAATAATGGAATTAAACTTTTCATTGGTTCGTACATTAACAGTGGACTAAATTCAAGACGGTCATCTCGTAAGTGTAATTGAATTCAAAACTGACGTTAGACTTCCACTTGTAAAATATTGGTAAAATTTCAAGTTTGGTTGTTGTGTAAGGATGTTCAAGTATTGATACTCATCAAAAAGTTTTCCAGAATTAAAAAAAATTATTATTTTATACGTTTACTCTTAAATCAAGGGATTTTTATTTATTTATTTGAGTTATTATTGTTTACAAAATATTCACTTTTTAAAAAGAAACTTTCTGAAAAAAAAACAAAAACAGAAGTTAGCAGCAACGAAGCGTGTGGATTGATTGGCTGGAAACGCGTGATTGCAGTAATCATGTGACTAATAACGTCATAAATTTAGAACATCGAGTGTTTTTATTTCTTCCAACAATTTTTTTTTTAATTTTCACTGGAAAATTGATAAATTATGTATGAGGAAAAGTTTACTTTATTAAATAATTTAATAAATGGATTTTTAGTGAAATTTTAGTTAAATTTAAGATTCTATTTTCTTGTTTAAATTATACTTTACATGTTTCTAAGCTGGAAGAACTTACTTAAGCAGGAAATTTATTTTATAATGTAAATTGTTTAATATGCATACATGCTTTAAGAAAAAGAATCAGCATTTGAACTGAAACTTAGAAAAACAAACATTAATTAAAGAATTGCTATTCAACAATTAAAACTATTGAAACAAGTTTTAGAGCGCCATTTGAGAAAGATTTTTCACCCAGACTTTAGTTTTCCCTAGCTCTTTCATTTTAAAGTATCGGTACCAATTTTAAAACAAAAAATACGCATAGTTATTAAACATCGGGAAATTCACAAATTTGTCGAAATATTAATATTTATAATTTTTGATTTGATAAAAAAAATTCCGAATTTCAGTGATTGCAACATTTTCGAAACAAGTATAAATCAGTTAAATGTATGAAAATAACTGAAAAAATTAAAGAGACTTATAATTTAATTTCTAAATCTAATGTAAGTTATTAGTTATCAGAAACGTTTAAAAAGGCATACACTTATAAAAAAATATTTACTGCACTACATTTTTGAGTATTAAATGTTTCATTTTTAATTAACAAAATTAGAATACAAAATTACGTGACCAATACAATATAAAAATAATACATATCGATATTTTTTTTGACAAAATTAGCGATCGATAATGCATACATCTGATGAAATATCGATATACATATATAAAATATCGATAATACTTATAGATCTTTCTTTGACAAAAAAAAACGGAACAAATTTTTTATTATATAAATTTTTTCCTATTTCTGGCCTTAGAAAAAAACTTTTTTTTTCGAGATTTGTTCAGTAGCTAAGACTTTTTAATGTTCTTCGCGAACATTAAAAAAAAATCATCGTCGAACATCTTCAAGTTATAAGAATTCGTATTTGAAAGTGGGAAAAAATTTCAGCATTTCCTTTTTAAATTAAAAAAATATGTAAGTTTTAATAATTACTTTTCTGGTCTCTCTCTTGAGTGTTTTCTCATTTAAACCTCCAGCAATGACGAATTTTTTTTATTCACCATTGGTTGTTATATATAAGCTTGACATCTTTTACTCAAATCTTCAATAAGCCTTTTTCAAATGTTGTAAAAAAATTTTTGTTGCGTAAACTTTTTATTACTTTACATTATTTTTATTACACTTAAGGGTCTCAAAAGCAGACAAAAAATATAACCATGAAAAAACGATATGTATATTTTTTTACAGTTTTTCAGTCTCTTGAGAAAGAGGGAATGTGTAATCCTTTTATTTTTTTTCTAAAACTAGTCCTTCAAATAACCACAGCACTGAAAGTATTCACTCAAGTAAAACAAAGCCATTATTTGTTAAAAATGTTTTAATAAACCCTGTATTTTTAAGCTGTATTATTATTTCAAGGTATATTGCAATGATTTACAAAAAAATGAAGTTTTCTCCAATGCCGTATTAAAAACAGGGTTTCTTAACTTTTTCTCCATTTTGTGTTCTACGAGCTCTTATTCCAACAGAACTATTTTGAAAAAAAAAAAAAAAAACCCACAAAAAAAAAAAAAAAAAAAAACGTAGTAAAATGAGTATATTTTTTCCTCTAGCATATTAAATGTGTAGAGGTTTCCTAAATTTTTGAGGTAGAAGTAACCTGTGTTGTGTGACTTAGAAGTAACCAATATTTTTAAAAAATTAAATTTATTTTCAATTCTATATTCTATAATCTCATTTAATTAAAAGTTAGAAATAAGCAGACGTTTTGAGTTGAGTTGTCATAGAGAGGCTACAATTGGATTTATCATCGTTAATTTATATTTAGCCGCCTTAAGTTCATGGCGGTTGAGTACCATCTTACAAAAGCCGCCACAAATGCAATAGAACATAAATAACTTCCTTCATTGCGCATAAACATTTATCAAATAGGTAATTTGAAGTCAGGTATTTTTAATTCTTTATACTTAAATAGTATGCCAGTGTTAACATAGTTTTTCATTGTGTATAAAACTATTACAGCTTCCAAGCATCAGCCATTTTGAATAAATCTAGACTTTTTTTAAAAAACAAATTGAAATTTTTAAAAAATAAATCTAGACTAGAATGATCCTTATTTTCAACTTCCGAAAGAACAAATAATAACGGTTACAGCTAAATTGTATGCTTTTTCTAATTGTAGAGTAAACACTTTTGTACTTCAATGATTTATTTATGAATTTCAAGAGTAATCAGAAATTTTAATTAAAATCGAAGAAAAATTCCAATAAAAGAGATAGAAGAAAGATTCCAGTCAAAGAGAATGACATATTAATCATTTGAGTAAAAGAATATTCTAATATATGGCCCCCTAACAGTTTTTTTCTGAATATCTTTGGAATTATTGTAAGAATTCGAATTAATATTCGAATATTAAGGCTATCCTCTATCCAATTCTGAACATGTCAACTTCGGTAATAGGAAGATTTGTTTTTACATTGATAGCAGTTTTGTTCCGATCTAATGAAAATTGGGGAAAATTATTAAAGCTGTTCTGTCTTCATGCGATTGTTCTTCTATTTTTGACATCATTGAATTTTTAAGAAATTCTTTTTCCAATGTTAGGCTTAACTTACCAACGAATTCAGCTGCGTAATTCCTCTATTTTCGTCTGCATAAAATACATCTGACACACGAAGATGACATTTTAAATTTGTCGGAAAATTTCAATTATCCCAGAGCAGAAAAATATTCATTTAAAATTCTTCAAACTGCCACAACCAATGCAACAGAATGTTTTGCTTTTTAAATGAAGCCAAACCCTTTTTGAAATATTTATGCAACACACATAAATGGTTGACACCAAATTTATGCAGACGAGGACAGCCTAGTTTTCAACAAGAAAGAAAAATACTAAATATTCCCCCACTTTGCGTCCGCAGCGAAATATCCAATATTCGACGATAGGATCGAAAAAAAAACTCAATCTGTCAAGAGGGGTGAAGGGTAATATTCGCCAAGTAATGAAAATGTACCCGTATTATGCGCTCAAATGACGCGGGAAATACTTTTTGCCACGAAAAAGTGAAAAATGGCGCTGAGTTGGCACTTTTTACTATCGCGGAATAAGAAAAAGGCTTAGGATTTGAACGATGGGAAATATTTTGTCACTTTTTAGCATTTTTCTTCCATAAATTTGGCTTAGTTAACGTTTTATCGCAGGAAAAATCCCTGAATCATGAAACGCATTGAATAGGGATTATTTCGAGGGGTTTAGAAATAGGAGGGGGGGGGATGTATGTAATCTTAGATAGTATGAATTTAATTTGAATAAATATTTTAATTTTAATAATTAAAATCAGAATAATATTTACAATAATTTATTGCACACGAAATTAAAATAAAACTATACCAATTGAAGATGTACTTTATTCCTTATTAAGTATTTTATTAGAAAATCAAACTGATAGATACTTTTTTGAACTTCTTTGCCATTTGCATCGTAACTACTCATCAATGTTCATTCAGTTTTCTTCATTAAAGATTTAAGAGGATACAGCACCTTTAAATGCACGTTCAAAAAATCTTTTTTTTTAAAATTTTCTTTAAAGAATTAATATTGGTTATCAGAGATATTTTAAAGCAAGTTTTACAGAAATCCAACGGTAATTACTTTCTGAGTAATAAAAAAAAAGTAAATGTCGACATAAATTTGTCCTTTAAAACCAGTGCACAGAAACAGAACTTCCGTCACAATTCCTTCTTGGATTTGCAATGTGATATTATATTTTTTTTTTTTTTCATATAGACTCTATGTCATTGTTATTTAACACTTTATAAGGGCATGGGAAGTGTATTTTAAAACAAATTCATAAATTTTTAAATACCGATGAAAAGTATTTTCACACCTATGGTTCGTGATGTTAATACAAGGTATGACACACAAAAAACGAGACTATAAGCGCGTAGCTTGAAAAAAGAGTGGATCTGGCAACAATTGTTTTGGTGACGTCATCCCACACACCTCCTCTATCCATGTGGCCAGCATCAAGTTTCATGTGAAACTTCAGAAATCAGCCACGAAAACATTTCAAATATCAATCGAGGCTTATGGAAATGAAAATTTGTCTCGGGTACATGTGTTTGAATGGTAAAAGAGGTTTTCAGGGGGAAAGGCCAATGCCGAAGATGATGAACCTGCTGGGCGCCCAAGGTCAACGATCAAAGACCAAAACATAGCCAAAATTCGTGATATGAGTGGATTCCCACCCACATCAGTGGTCAGACTGTTAATCAGCACTACTACATTGAAGTACTAAACAGACTTCGTGAAAAAATTAGGGAAAAAAGACAAAAATTTGGGAGTGATGGATATTTTTTGCAGCAAGAGAATGCATTCACTCACATAGCCCTCTCTGTCAAGCAGTTTCTGACCATTAAAAAAATTACTCTGATGTTGCGTCCTCCGTATTCACCTGATTTGGTCGCATGCGATTTTATTTTATTTCGTACAATTAAATCTTGCTGAAAGAGAACCCATTTTACCTCAGTTGAAGAGGTTCAGGCATAAACGGAAAATCTTCTAAAGGGGACTTCCAAAAACCTCGTTTCAGAACTGTTACCAGCAATGGCAGCACCGAATGCAGAAGTGTGTGATTGCTGAAGGGAACTACTCTTAGAAGGTAACACTGTCACGGAGAACTGATTCTGTAAGTACAATGATTTACTGGACCAGTCTCGTTTTTCCTTTTTGTGTGTCACACCTCGTACTTTGGCTAACACGACAATTTTTTTTAAAATTTTCAAGTTGTAAACGCTTTGCAAGTTTCTTGAGCATCAAGAAAATTATTCCAGATAAAGTTAAGATTGACTAAATTGGGTGATCCAATGGCAACCTTACAAAAACAAATAGACGCTGCAGTGTGTGCTCTTCTAAAGCACATGAGAAGAAACCACGATTCATTTTTCAACTTGTACACGTGTTTCCAACCAATCAAGCTCATTAATTCATGTTCCGTTATAGCCACAACATAATTATAATGACGTGTCTTTATCCAAATAATTCATACTCTTCGCTGTCTACAATTTGTCTACAATGATAACACACATAGATAAGTAAAATACACTTGAATAGCAAGTACACGAATACTAAAAGGATTTTTCTTTTAATTTTGAAAAACTTTTTGAAGAATCATAAAACTTGAACAACTATACCCAATTATAAAATTTGAAATTTCATTTACATTTTACTAGTAGAACAAGAAGTACTTGTCTAGAGTGAATTTTGATTTAAATAGAGAACACGGGATTACATTTATCATGTGACCAATAAGAATACAGGCCTTTATTTTCTGTTTTTCTTCAAAACATACTGAAAATTCATGTTTGTTGAATATATTCAAGGAAAAATGCATTTGTAATATCTGCTCTTAACATTATAGCTCAAATAAAGATATAATCGGTATTCCTTCTATATATATATAATCCCAACCTTCCATTCATAAATATCATCATCTATTAAAAAAGTTCAACAACGTTAATTATTTATTAATCTGTTACTGTATACATTATGTCAAATGAAATTTTTTTTAAAAGTTTGTCTTCTAAGAAAATAGTCAGACTGTACAAAACAATTTACATTCACAAAATTTGCTCGAAAAAACTTAACGGCAATTCAAACTAGCTAAAAACAACTAAAAAAGGTAAACCGGTATTTTCTTCTACTTTGTAAAAATTTCCCTCTTTTTCTGTAAACTTTTTTTAAAGTAAGGAAAGAAAAAAACCAAACTTTCTACAAATATTTGCAACTATATTCTCGGCAAACGATATTTGCAGGAAAATTTTTTCTAATATTTTGTGTCTGAAGTTTCTTCTAATCCTTTTTTCAGTTTCTGACCAAGGCATTTTTTTTTTTAAGAAAAAGACTTTTCGTTTTTTTTTTTCTTTTGAAAGAGAATTGTAAAAGATAATTTTTTCACCCGTTTGTGAAAGGAGATATTTGCTGAATAAATAATAAAATTAAAATATTTTTTTTAACTTTTTTTCTTTTCATTGAATTTCAAATTTTGTCACCAACATAAAAAGCAAGGCAAAAAATTGACAGAGAATTCCATCGAAAAGATTTTTTTCCTCTCAAAAAACCGGAATTCGAAATAATGTAATATTTATTAGAAAATTACGTAGAATCTTTCAGAATTATGTATGCGTTTTTTTTGTTTTTTTGTTTTTGTTTTTTGTTGAAGAAAACATTCTATTTTATGTTTTTTTCCTCGCTGCTTTTTAATACAATTGGAAAAATCGATAAAAAAATTAGAAATGCACGTAGTTAACATTGCAAACCCAATTTGGTTGCAGAGAGAGAGAGAAGAGAGAGAGAGAGATTCATTACAAAAGAAATTATTTATTCAATTTCTTCTTATTTTAGTATTACAACATCGCCAGGAGGATAGAAAGTTATCGCATGACAAAAGAATTCAAAGTTTAAAAGATATTATCACGTAACGTTCTCAGACTATTAATCTAAAGATGAACTGTATATTAAATAATTTTGCTTGCGAGGTATATTTAAATTTAATTTCGTTTTTATCAAAAACGAAGCACTATTCAAATTTATTAACTCTCTTAATACAAAAATATAACAAACTAGCTGGTATACCCGTTCTTCGCACTGGTGAATTGAAGAATTAAACACATTACAAATTGAAAAATAAAGAAGTTTTTAATGAGTTAATTTTAAGTAAATTGCAAATTAAACAACAAAAAAGCTTTTTAGATATCTCAGTTGAACAAAAAAAAAAAAAAAAAAAACACACATTTGTTAAATTTTAAGTTTGTAGATCTAATAGCTGACAAAAAGATTTTTTTCTTAAAAAGTTTATAATGTCTGATAACTCTCTTGTAGGTCGATTTTTGAGAACACCTTCCTAAGGGGGATCTCTGTTCAGCAAAAGTAACACATTGTTACACATTTTGTGTAATGAACGCTTAAAATAGTGTAAATAATTTATATCTAATTATATTATTCTAAATAGTATTTATTTTAAAATTGTAATATTCGCAAGCAACGCCGTTCCTTACATTGTAACGGCGATTCAATGGAAACATAGCGAAATGTTGGCGATAGAGCCAAGTTGGCATCATTTTTGTCAATCCTGTAGGCAACTTGGCGATGGACTAAATAGTGAAGAAGTTGATGTGCTTTAGCACCAGGTGGGGAGTTGCAACAAAGAAGATAGCACAAAAACCTTCTCCTCACACAAAGTACATATACATGCCAATTTTCATAGTGATCAGTTGGACGGTGTTGGAGTGAAGTGAGGTCATATATACAAACATCCATTTATATATATATATATATATATAGATGTCCATAACAAATTGACTTAATTAACTTTAATTGGGGGCAATTTCAAACATATAGTTAAATACTAACACTATTTTTCAAGTTTTTTTTTAAAAATTAGACTGCTGTGTTTATGTTTTTATAATTAATGTTGAATACTTAAGAAAATTTCTAAATTTTTTGAATAAAAAAAATTATAAGGAAATAGTTAAGCCTCGGATTTGGAGTTAATGTTCTGTACTTCATTGCTCACACCATTTAGGGTTTGGATCATTGCTTCAGGTTCCTGTTCTGCTTTATAATTTTTAGCCACGGTTGATGAGGTGGAAACCTGGGCCTATTGCACCTTCCACACCATGTTAAGCATCTTTTTTGTTTTTGTTGTTGTTTCTGAGACCAATTGATTTCGATTGTGTCAGATCGAGGCCCCCGAATTTCATCACGGTAAAGGGTTGTAGCTTTGAGCATATTATAGGTGACAGCAAGATTTGGTTCGGTTCCGTCCCAATTTTGAGGAAGAAAACTCCCAGGGTGTTTGGAAAAGAAATTCTATAAATATTTTGAGCATTTCGTAACATAGTTTAGTATGTCGCATTAAAATAACAATGTATCTAATGCCAGTATATGACAACCTATCTCATAACTTTCATCTCTGGGCCTGATGGCAATACCTTCATTGATAACTCACTTTCCACACCATGCTTGTTTTTGTTGTCGTCGCCACCTATAATCTACAGTAACATCAGATCAAAGCCCACGTAATTCATCGCTGCGAGGAGCTACATTTACGCTTGTCGTTAGCCGTAGCATTGAGCATCACACAAGTTACAGAGCAATTTGGCTCGATTCCATGACAATTTTGAGGGATAACACCCTTGGGGTGGTCAGAGACTTCCTACTTCTCTTCTCCTTCCAGAACTTCACGAGAGGATTTGAGGCTCGACGACTATTTAGAATTCCCCAATGCCGCAAAGGCACTATACATTTATAAACATCCATGCCTTCTCCGGGATTCGAACCCAGGCCCTACAGCACAAAAGTCAACGTCATTAACCACTAAACCGGATATTAGATAATTATAGTAACCACTAGCTATTTAAAAATCTCCCTAAAATAATTTAAATTCGCTTGGGAGGGAGCGGGCCCTTGTTCAAACAGCTCACTATCTACAATCTCAAAACACGACCCTGAACGAAACTTTAAGGCGATTCTAGAATTTCAACAAATCGCATCAACTAGACGCGAACACGAAAAATAAAAAAAAAATAAAAAAGACTAAAACAAAAATAAAGACGCAAAGCAAGTACAGAAACGCAAAAACCTTGGAATTTTAAAGTGGATTTTGAAAACTTAACTGAAGAGAGCGACGAGCGAAAAACAAAGATTAAAAATTCTTGCAGAAGAAAGTCGGAAACACACATCGAGACGAAGTTCTTACAACATCCTCTAAAACTAGCTTAGCAAACATTTCGACTTTTGTCACAAAAATCCGGATTTCGTTCTTTACTTTATTTATATATACATTTTTTTATTCCTCTTTTTGTGTGCCCGGTTTGGCAACAGAAAAATACCTCCAGGCAAAATCATCCTTTATTTCTGCTAGCTCTGAAATCTTTTGGTCAGAGAGGGGGAAAAAGGGACAAAAAGGCAAGAGGAACAGAAAAGACTTCTTTTTTTCCCATTTCATGCCTGCGGCGATTGCGCAAAGAATAAATCCTATATTCTTGGTGTATGTTAGCCATTTTTTCTGCCTTTGTTGCTTCTATTATTGCTTTGACAAACGATCATCAGGATATTTTTATTAACAATAGTTTTCCAGAAAAAAAAGGCTTGTTTTACAAAGGAGAATTACGTTGCGATACATCGAGACAAGTCGTACGGTACGAACAATTTGATACGGTAGAGAATAAAAGTGTTTTTGTCATAAGGAATAAAAACATATGCTGTGCACTCATTTAATTCTTTTAAGAAATCAGCGAAAATACAGTGAAAATCTTCTAACACGAAGCTGAAGGGGCTGAAATATTTTTTCGTGTTAAAAGAATTTCTTGTTAAGGGATATTGCAGAAAAAAAACATTTTTAACAAAAAAATTAAGTTTATTACAGCACATTTTATCAACATAGATAAGTATGTATGCATGTATTTAATAAAAATCAATGAAACGAAAACATCGACAAGAACTTAGTGAAATTTTTTTTATAAGCTTTCTTTTTAAAAAGCAAAACATTAAGAGTTTGGAAAATTACATGATATTTTTCTTTGCATTGTCTTTTTCAATTCCTACTATTAGCTCATCTCTCTCTATATATATTTATATCTTGTTCAAATTTTCAATCGTTAATAAAATACTTTCTATTCCCATTCAATTTAGTTCAAATAAATTTTTTAAAACTTGTAGTGGATGACACTTGATATTAATACAACTTTTTCAAATATTAATACATTAATTAAATAAATGACTGGTTTTCGACGCCAACTTAGATTCGTCTCCAATGTTGTAACAATGTAACTGTTAAAACAATGACAAAAATTGGCGTAGAAAACCGGTTTTTCTGCGAAATCACATGTGCCTTGTTACAACAATGCGGACAAAGCATGCACTTTTCTCAATTCCTACTATTAGTTCACTCTATCTTATTCAAATTTTCAATCTAGTAAAATACTTTCTATTCATCCATTCAAAGAAGGAATTGACTTAAATTTTTTTTTATATTACTTGTTTAATATTAAATTGTTCACAAAATGTTCGTTGTGGTCCACACACACACACACATACATTTTCCTTTTTTCCCAGAGATACATCCATGCCTTAGTCGAGATTCGAACCCAAGCCCACTCGATTATAAGTTGAGTGTCATAACCACCATACTGTCTCTACGGGTAAAAGCTGTATAAATATATTAAATGTACAAACACATTTTATATTAATAAGTTATTAAGAGTAGATATGTGTAACAATAGTTGATCCATTTTTAAAAAGAAAGTTTCCTTAGTTTTCTAATGTAGGAAACTAGTTTAAACCTAAAATCCCTTTGACATATTTTCGGAAGAAAATATCCCCTGGAGAAACACTTCTACAAGAAAGCCTTAAAATAACCCTAAAGGGATAATCCAACTTCTTTCATTTGTCGTGTTTTTATCGACGTCTTCCTCATCAGGAAAAAAAAAGGGGGAAAATAATCTTTCATTAGACGGAAAAGTCTAAATCCCCTTTGCTTGAAGCCCCAAAACCTTCGGCCGATCAGGCAATGTTTATGTAACCGAGAAATTATCGGCCGCCATCACTCCCTATTGTTTCCAGGCCTGCGCAAACACATCCTCGACGGATATTGTCCCCGAAGAAAATTACTCGGCACCAGGACAATAAAGGAACAAATCCTGTGAAAATAAAGGGGGCGTTCTTGCAATTCCTGCTCATTGGATCAAAAGATAGATTACATTGTTCGCGTCGTGCCTCAGGGAATTTCAATTATTTCCAGTGGCGTGCACAAGGGTAGGGCTAGGGAGAAAAAGGTTCAAATCTCCCTTCCTTAAGCATACAGATTTTTTTAATTTTTAGTAAAAAGATTACGTCTCGGCGTTTTTGTGTGGTTTCTTTTAAAATTCAACCCCCAACTTAAAAGTAGTTTGCTAGCGCCACTTATTATTTTTACAATTTACACCAAAGAATTTATGATCCCTCTCACAAAAAGCATTCTGGTGACAATGTTTCACGCTCTTTCATTAAAACACTACAAAATGTCGAGTTAGAAAAATTTCGATTGAAATGTACTGGATTTTCTGAATGAATAATATGGAAAAAATTTTTAAAAAAGCCGACTTAGGAAATTTTTAAAAACAAGGGATTTATATTCCTTGCGGTAAAGTGCTGACTTTTTGAGTCATATGCGTTGTTGTGGAGTGGTCACGGTAGCCTAGTGGTCATGGTCATGAGCTCCTGGCCGGTGTAATGTGGGTGTGAGTTTTGGTGCCACTAAAGACCCGCATTGTAAACATTTCATCTGCACATTAAATCTGTCGAGGTTCAAAGTTCTCCCGTTGGTGCGATATAAAAGTGTGGAAGGGAGTGGGCCGGGGCTCAGGAGTCAGTCGTCCTTTTAACTTGAACGTGGTCCAAAATTACGAAGTCCGTTGTTAATAGCTCTCCTGTTGCCTTATTGTGGGATGTAAATATAACTCTCACTCGCGTCGTTGCAGGGAAGTTGCCAATATTGGCTGCTTTATCCTTGATGGCGATGTTACAAAGTCTTATTTAGTTTAAAAATTTGATATCAATATTTATTTTCAGAATAAGATGTCTTGATTTATTATACATAACTTGTATATACGTAAGATTTCTTATCATGTGGATTAATTTCATGCTATATTAAAATTGCGTGGTTTATACACTGGACGCTAAAAATTAAAGGGCAATGACAGAAATAAAATGTAATTGGGTAACTCAATGAAAAATTATTAATAGAAATTTTTATGAAAGCACTAGTTAATATAAATTGCAATAACTGGCATCTGATTATTCACAAAATGTTGATATTAAAACCACATTTAAGGAAATTCAAAAATGATGGTCATCTTTTGGGAACGAAAGTACTTTTTTTTAATATGGTGTTTGGTCATTACGGACAGATATGCATACTCCTCATTTTGATTTAATAGACTTCACCAAAGTGTTGTTAAAATGTTGCAGAACTGCGCAAGAGTCTTCTTCTCACTCTTCTAAAAGTTCGATTTTTAACTTCTGAAGAGTCCGGGGAGAAATTTGGAGTAATGAAATACAGCGACTTAAGGCATCCCACACATTCTCAATCGGGTTCTAGTCGGGCGAGTAAGGTGGCATATTCATTCGAGTGATATCTCTGCCAACAAACATGCTCGATGTGGCCGAGACTTGTCATCCATTAACAAAACTTCTGGTCCAACAGAAACCTTAAACAATCTAACTTGGGGCTCTGATACCTTATCAACAAATCTCTGGGTAGTTACAGAATCTCTTTGAAAGATATTCAACTCGGTGTAAGCCCATTAATAGTAATTCCGCTCAAAATTATTAAGCCACAGTCATAAAAATGGGATACTTTTCGGACTTAGAAAGTAAAGTTGTGTGTTCCTTCCTGTCTCCAAATCAGAGCCCATCTGTACTCAGTGTTCAGGCTATATTTGGAATCATCAAAAAACAATACTCAGGGATAGTCTTCTTGGCTCCATTGAAAATGATTTAACTAATTGAAACGGGTCCTTCGGGCAGCAAGTGTGAGGGCTACACAGAACATCAGTTATCATTGTCATACTACACTCTGCTTTCAATGTGATTCTTTCTACTTTGACGGTGAGATTTTGGTACAGGCACCAATGAGAAGGGGGAGAATCTTAAGCATTCAAAGTAAAAGAGAATCGATGCACGACATTCACAAGAGACAGTCATTTACGTCTCAAATTCGTCAAAGCGTTTGAGTGACGAGCTATTGACCTGGTCAGGGGTGTCTACTGGTCCTCGGATACGCCGTTCATGCCTTAGAAGACTGAGATGAAAGGAATCCCTACTAGGGCCAGTCGTTAAGGGCATTTATTCCTTTCAGCACCCGTTCGCGACTTTTCAGAAGGAGGCGCTGTTGCAGTGTGAAACGGCACAAGAAATAAATGACGTCTCCCAGACGTCATTATATGTCAAAGAATTAAACTGAAACTGATTGCAATTATTGCTTCCAACAGAAATATGGATTCGTTGATGTACCTGACCTTCTAGAAATACAAACCCAGTTGAAATTTTTAAAAATAATCCCTGGATCGTTCTCGATATATCTGTCTTTTCTCCGAACACAGTTACCATGTTGTTATTTTTAGCAGCTTCTGTAAAGTTAATCGCAAGTTGACATTCGTAAAGCAAAGAAGCATTTATGGATTCAAATTATATTTTGAATTACAGTAAATATCTTTAGATTCAGTCAATAACTAAAGTAAAACACATAATATAAAGAAATGTTTAGAGATCTATCATATTTGATGTGATTTACGTCGCACTGGGAAGAAGCACCACCCCTCACGAAACTTCGACACCACGCCAGAGGGAGAACTTAAGATTTAACGTACATCAGTTCCTCTACACAGTGGATCTTCAGTGGCACACTAGGGCTCGAACGCAGGACACGCTGATTACAAATCCGTCACCATAACCACTAGGCTACCGCGATCGGAGTTTTATCAGACAACAAAAGTAAACAAATCTTGGAATTATTGTTCCGTATAAAAGCGATAAAACTTTATTGATCACCTAATACTAAAACCATTTTTTCAGATAAATAATGGAGAATTACTAATCTTTATTCTCGTGCTTTGAGTTTTGTTGAAGATATTTGTGTTTATTATCGATTCCCATTACAATACCTTACACTTGCGGAAAACCGATTTCTCAATTCTTTCGTAGCAACCTTTCTTCTCTATCAAACCGCGTAGACCCTGAAACAAAAAAGAAAGTTCGACCGACACAGAGCGATTCCAAAAATGAGGCCAAAAGACGACAGCCGTGAAAAATGGAATGCATTCTCTCCTCTCGAAGAATCGCACCTCCACACCCCTCTCTTACAGTTCGGAACTCAGCCCTCTTTTATCAGCAAATTCCTTTGTGTGTGTACGCTTTGCATTTTCAGCAATCTTTCCTTTCCAGATGAAAAATTGCGGATGACTTCTGCGACAGGACCCACCTCGGGAGAAAATTGAAGGGTTCGGGAGGGGGGTGGAAAAGAATAGTTTTCAGAAGCACCTCGAAAAGTCGATATCGGACAACCTCGGATCAATATCCTTCGCTGGACTCCTCTTACTGCCAGTAAGATGATAAAAAAAAGTGTGAAAGGGCTGTTTTTGTTCTGTTCAATTGGGGAAAAACTATGACGTCATTGCTGACCTAAGGGAAAAACCTCGAAAGAAAATTAGCCGTGAAAATCAGGCAGTTAGTATTGGCAATTGCTCGTATCATCTCTACGGCATGGCCGTTTGTTGGATAGCGAACGGGCTTATTAAAATAATAATTCTGTCTATTTTTTGGAGTTTTTGAAGTGATGAAAAAACAAGAATATCCTTTCTTCGTAATAACATAACAGAGAGGGATATTAATGGGATTTTGCGATAGTTATGTTGATCTAATCGGTTGTAATTTATTGTATCATTTTTATTATACCGCTAAATATATTTTCCATGAGTAATATTCTCTATAGCAGGCGTTGGTTACCTACCTTACCAAGCCAATGGGAAGAATTTGAACACCGACATATTTATCCAGGGCTTCGAACCTTAATTTTTTTCGTTCCGGTTCAACTAAAAAAATATGTATACTGGTTCAGTTCACCGATTTTCGTTTCACGTAAAATAACGGTTTTCAGTTCAGTTCCGGATGAATAATTGTATTTTATTAATATTCTTATTTGTACTAAAATATAATTCTATCATGAGAAAAAAATGTTCGTGACCATTACACCTAGGCTACAGTGCCCCCAATCTTGTAAGAAAGGGTATTCAAGCAAAAAATGTGAGTGAGTGAATATTAACGTCGCACTATTCAGCTATACTGGAGGGCTTTTGGTGACGGACCTCATAATTTCTATCCATGGTCAAGTGACAAGGGCGACACCTGAGCTGACACCCCTCTCATCTAACTTCCACGCCACACCAATGGCAGGACGTTTGAGCCTCAACTTATTTAACATGCAGCAGTTCCCTCTGCACGGCGGTTCTTCAGCGGTAATGAGCTTGAACTAATGTCACACCGTCTACGAGTCCATTCGCTTGACCATTAGGCTACCTCGGCCACGCGACTCAAATCCGAGACAAAACTTACGAATGATAGATTTAATGAATTTACATATTTTGAATAAGGTATTTACCTCAAAAAAATTTATTCATTTTTTTTCATTTAATTATAAAGTAAGGAGGAAAAGATAAAATGCCTTATATATCTCGTTTTATTAGTCTACTAAATGAATCATCTTTTAAAGTATTGATATAACACCCAATAATATGAAAAATCAAATATATCAGAGAATCTCAATCCGCAGTAAACGAAAACAATACATAAGCAGGGCTTTATTCAATTCATGACATAGAACACTGAAAACTCGAATTCGGAGATAAACATCTGTTTAAGAATCACATTGTAGATCGATTATTCTCCAAAATAGGCTAAGAAAATCTTAATTCAACAAGAAACACACTAAAATGAGTTGTGTAATCTTCATAACCCACCAAAGATGAAAAATAAAAATGGAATCGATATCAAGAATACGTAGCTTCCGAATAATTCAAAATATATAAAAAAAACTAGGTAACAAATAATATAATTTTTTTTTGTCAAAAATTCCTATTTCAGTCTACAAAGAAAGATTTTTATTTTAGTTACTTTTTATTAAATAATTACAATTAATATATATATATATATGTATGTCAGAATCACAATATTAAGCAGAAAAACATTTTTTAAATTATTATTAAAAACTTTTTAACCACATTAAATTTGTTATTTAATTCCTTAATAAAAGTTGAAAACAGTGTAAAAGGAATGCTGACGTCTAACAATCATACGATTTTATTCAGGTTAAGTTAAATCTTCATCACAAATTTAACAAAAGCTCTTTTATCCAATGGTGCTGCCATCTAGAGGAATAATATCGACTGAAATACACATATCTTAAATTATAAATCATTAAATTTAATTAATGAATTAATATTTGAAAAAAAAACTGTATTAACATAAAGTGCCCTCCATTACAGGTTTTAAAAACTGTATTTGAACTTGAGTAGATGAATAAAAAGTATTTTATTAACGATTGAAAAATTTGTACAAGATATATAAATAAATATAAATAGGGAGAGTGTGAACTAATGGTAGGAATTAAATAAAAAGTGAGAAAGTGTTTTATTATGTCTAACTATAAAAAAAATGAGGATTATTGGCCACGGACTTCGTTATTTTGAACCATGGTCAAGTGACGAGGACAACACCTAAATTGATACCTCGTTCTTCAAACTTTCACACCAGGCAAATAGGAGGACTCGAATCATCGACAAGACGTCCCTCTTCACGGTTAAGGTGAACTATCTCTCTAACTCATGACCCACCGTCATTGAGTCCGGGTCCATAACTTCCTGTGGCCACGTAGCTTTGTAGTAATAAACCTCATTAAATGTGGAATTCGTGATTCAACAGAAATACAGTAAGTCACAAAAGCGCAGTAATATTCGACCGCAATATAAATAACACACAATTCCAATCAACTCTACATGCAAAACTAATTCAAATTGATTAGAAAAATGTAAATCTATGCATATCAAAAACCTCCAAACGAAAGCACAGTATATATTCACTGTTTTAATAACAGATACGAATATTTTTGACTATTAATAGGATTACAAATGAGATACATATATGCAAGATTCCAAAAAAACCGACTAAAAACCAAAATAACGTCTGCTTTATTTCCTACTAATTTAAATATTCATTTCTATACCGTCTGCTTCTTTGTTTCTTGCAAGAACTTTAATAATTATTAGAAAACTGGAAACTCGTCTTCTATTGTGGGGCCCGCATTTTATCTATTATTCTATTTCGAGCGAATGGGAAATCATTTCCTTCTGATGAGTTGTTTAGTTTGATTTATACTCGAGCTCTGAAATGTGTTCGACATTTTGCAAAAATTAACTCGCCTAATGAAACAACATCCGTGTTCTGAATTTGTTTACGACATATTAGGCTTAGTAAAGTTTCATCTCTCTTCCGTTTGGGCGCATGTTATTGATAATTTTGAATATCCATGAACTACCTTACATCTCAGCGTAAATCTGACAGCGCATTGGGATTGAAAACATTTCACTTTTAATTTAGTTTAACTACTGTTGATATATTAACTTTACTTGTTATGCGTGTGTAATAGGGACATAATTCTTTACATTTTAATTTTATTCTTGACATGAGTCTACAAAATCTCTATTCTTAGAATTTATCCGCATAAATAAGGACCCTCCATTCAAATGAACATACATTACAAAAAGCATCATTAGGCTAGATTCATGTGACGTCATAGCCCCTTAACTGTTGCCAACTACTCCTTTTGTACAGAAGTTTTCTTTCAAAAGGACATCTTTATCAACAATAATAATGAGTATAGATAAACGAAATGCATTTAAAAATTTACGTTTAATACAAGAATTATTTCGATTTTGAAAATAATTTTTAAGGATCTTATTATTTGAGTATCTTGACCCAAAAAACAAATTTGAAATTTCACCTAAATTTTACAAGCAGAACAACAAGTATAAGACTATGGTAGCGTCGAATATAGAGTAGGCGCGCGCGCGCGATTGTATTTCTCTTAAAACCGTTAGGAATTTAGACCACCACTAAATTATAGAGGATATTTATTAGCATCAAATTAACGTTGAAGAAACACCGATAAAAATTGAAACAAAATAACGGAAGACAAATCAAGGACCAAACGCACATAATTAAAAATGCTTAAGCATTATTATATTAGAACATTTAGATTTATTTTTTACGAAAAAGTTATTGATTATAATTATATTCCAAGTAATTGTGAAACTGTATTTATTAACGGCGGACTTAGATACAACATGAGGCTCATTGGCGCGACGAGCCTCATTATTTTAAGACTTTGTGAAGTAACGGGGGTGACATCTAAGCCGACATCCCAAGAAACAATATTTAGATTAAATTACATTTGATTTTTGATGAACGTCATATGCTAAGGAAACATATTGGTGTCCAGACCTCATAACATCAGTCAAGCGATGACCTGAGCTGGCAACCTCCCCCTTTTCGAACTTCTACACCAAAACAATAGGAGGAGTTAAGCCCTTGACAGATTTAATACGCATCATCCAGTGGCGTAACGGAGAATATTAAGGCCCCTGTAAAGTCAGGTTTTGGGCCCCAAACCGCAAAACCACATTATAATATAGGCTTTAGGCCCCCTAGAACCCTGCCCCCCGCAATGTGAGGGTTTCGGGGGTGTACGTTAAACCACTGCATCATTCCCTCCAAGCGGAGGGTCTTCAGTGGCACCAGAACTCATACCCACGGCACGCCGGCCACAAGTCTATGACTATGACCACTAGGCTGCCGCAGCCCCTCTTAAATTCATTACGTTGGCGTGGTGAGGAGGTTTGAAAAATGAGCGAGGGGTGTTCTATTACTCAATTGTCTGTGCAGCATAATTACGTCGCCAAAAGCGCTATATTAATTCTAAAGACGTGACATTAATAAATAATTCATAAATCAACCCAAGGGTGCAGGAAACGATAAAGATAAATCAAATTATTCGAAGTTGTGTTGAATAATCGAACTATATATGCGCGTTGTAATGGAAATCCTCATATTAAAGAAACAGGAAACCCTAAGATAAGAGGATTTTCCCCCGGGTTGTTTGGCTTATACGTTTGAATGAAGGTTGTGAATATTCTCCTTAAGTTGCTTCTCACTCGAGCCACAAACCCTTCTGAGACTCTGTTTTGGATGACATTCATTCGTAAAGGAAACTCCCTCCGTTATTCGATTCCCTGAGGGATTTCGAATGAAATGAATATATTCGATTGTCAAAGATTTCAAGTTCAAGTTCCACCAGTTCCCTTGAATTGTGGAAGGACACTTTAATCGCGTGGGAGTTTATTATCTCACTCACAGAATTATATTTACGGATTAACTGAAATGAATTGAAAAACATGCATGAATGAACATTTCAATTTACGTCTTGATAATAATTGAAGTTTTTTCAAAAAAAAAAAAAAAAAGCCAAGTTAATGATTGATTATTTAGCTGCAATCTCAACCAAAAGACTCATTTCCTGTTAGAGAACTAATGACGTCTCAACGGTCGCGTAGTTTTACGTGGAAAAATACTCAAGACCGAACACTCCGACGCTTATGTTCTAAGGCAAGTCAACCTTTGACCTCTCTTTATCCAGCCAATAGAGAAGTGACCAGCGCAGTTCCCACGCCAATCTCCGGTTTCAAAGTCCCCCGCGTGAAGGGTGACAAGGACCAATGGCTAGTTAGTAATCCCGTCTACGTTCAAACAGAAATGATTCTGCATCACGTGAGGCTTAGAAGAGCATGACGTATTTGATCTTTAAAGCGACACACAAAGGAGAAACCTAGACGCTTCACAGACTCTACGACGCTTTAACACACTTCAACAGACTGTCTCCGATTGATTTCCAGATTTGCTTGGATTCTGTCACACTTACAAGGACTATCAAGGTAGCATGTCAATGTTGTCCTAGAGCAGCCTTTTACAGGAGTGATCCGGCAACAACGACTTCAACTGAGCTGCACCTTACTAATTTAGTAACATCGCTTTTTCTAAATCAACACGAGGGTTATTGTTCAACGAGCCTCATTATTATGAACTATGTTCGAATGATGAGGACGATACACACCCCACTCCTCACAAATTTCCACATCACATCATCAAGCATACTTTGAGTGTCATAAAAGATGTAAAATAGGAAATACAATTTTTGTTCGTTTAGAAGAAATGCATTTTTAGGTTTTTACTTTTAAACACAGTCAGGAAATATTTCGAGCATAACTAATAATGGGCGAAACCTCAACTAGCGATTTTGACGGGTTCGAGAAGCATCTGCGGAATACTTGGCCAGCGATTATCGAGCCTAGTGCCAGGGAAAATAAGCTTTGCGGACTGATTGTTTATTGATTTCGCTCTAAATGGCACTGAGCTAATCTCTCTAAATCTCTCTGAGCTACCACCCTTCTCTCTAAACTATATCAGACCACATCAATGAGAGGGCTTAAAGCCTCGACAGATTTAACGTGTTTCAGTTTATCTACACGGTGGGTCTTCAGTGGCTCTAGGGTTCGAACTCATGACACGAAGTCCACGAGTCCGTGACATTGACCACTGGCCAACCACACCCAACTCGTTAAAAAGAAGGACTGATTCACGTAACAGTACAAGCTTAAAATCCTCGAGTTGGCGTGGTATGGAAGAATGGAAAATAAGAAGTCAGGTAAGGTGTGTCGTCCTTGTCACTTGTCCAAAGTGGAAAACCACGAAGTCCGTCACCAACAGCCTTTGTATTGCCTTACAGTGTGACAAATAAAAACTTACTCATCAAGTAATTACAGCAGGAACCTTGTGGCGAGGGGTGTTCGAGTCTTGTGTTCGAGCTCTGTAACTATGAACTCACAAAAAACCAGTCGTATAAAGGTATTGGTGCACATTAAATCGATTAATATTAAAAGTACCTACTTCAGTGAGGATGCGGGTTACAGCTAGAGTTATATTAACGGCCCACTATAAAGCTACAGGGGGGCTACTAGAGACGGACCTCGTATTTTTTAACCTCGGTCAAGCGAGGAGGACGAAACTTAATTGGCACCCTCTCCCCTATCCTAACTACCACATCACACAAGCGGGAGAACATTGATCCTCGACAGATTTCCCGTGCATCGGCTCCCTCTACACAGCAGCTCTTCACAGCAGTTCGAGTTCGGGTGCCTCTTCAGCGGCACCCGAAATCGAGCCTGCGATGCTCAAACCACGTGCTCGGAACCGTAACCACTAGGATAGCGCGGCCACGGTGTGGATGAACAGGGTGGTGTCCAAGTTCAGGTATTGCCAGTTGTATTTAATAATTACGACGTGTATTGCCCGTCTATAATTTAGTGAGTACAAAAATAAGTTTGTCAGAAGCATTCGGTGCAACAAAGCAATACAAAAATCGGGAATTCACTAAAAGTTAACCAATCAAAATTACTTGCTTTAATGTTTTTTTTTTATGTTCAAGGTAATGATGAGCGTAGAATGATACATTGCATGATCTTTTGAACCTCAAAAAATATTTTGTAAATTCTACACAGTTTGGTTCAAAAGTGTGATCAATGAAAAAGATTTTTTTTTTATGTTTACTGCTGCAAAAATTGAAGAGGGTCGAGGAAATATTTTAAAATGAAATATTAGTTTCGCAGAAAGTTTCGGTCAACTCCCATATTTTGCTCACAACAAATATTTGATAATAATTCGAGGGAAAAAAGTTTTTTTTTTTTTTTTTTTGCGACAGGTTTGAAATTGAATTTATTTAAAAACTTCCAATATTTTTGACAAGTCCAATATTGCAAAACTTGAGAGCTGTCCCCCAAAAGTTAATGTACTACTCCTTATAAATTGTTCGATTGCTCCGAAGTTTCTCAAAAATATTTATGCGTTACGGACTTCAAAATACCTTTCGTCTTTAAGCATTTCGTTCTCAAAAAATTTTGAAAAGAAAACTTTAAAAAAAATAATGAAGACATTTATATAAATGATGAAATAAATACCTCATTCTCCTCTCATAATGATCAAATGAAAGACTTTCTGTGTCGTCACAACTTCATAATTACAATCGCGTATTTCCAGTCAATGGTTCTTGCGCTTCGCTGTTGCCAACTTTCGATTTTTGCAGCAACTTTCTTGTAAAAAGTACGGATTTATCAACAAAAATATCACACATAGTTAAACGATAACCCCCCCCCCATTTTTTTTTTCAAAAAAACCAAGGTGTAATATAACTTTGTTTTTTTAATTTTGGAAAGCTTTTTGAAAACTCTTAATTTTACTAAAAAACTTTTAATTAAAGTTACTCAATTATTTGACAATCAACAGAGTGAGTCCAACTTAGTGCCGCAAGTATAGTCACAGGGCTGTGGAATAGTTGTCCAATCGAAGTGGTTTTATACGAAGCTGACATCATACCTTTGACTACAAGACTTAAGATACTTTTCTTTTAGATATTTTAATTAAATAAGGAGCTTAAGTCAGATTTACGTGCATCAGCCCCCTCTACAAGATTCGAACCCACGACAAGCCGTTTATGAGTTCGTGACTATAACCATTTAAATCAACATTTTTTTTTATAGATCGTAACATGTCCCTTAATGTTAATTCAAACCAACCACGAAAATTTAAAAAATTAAAACGTCAAATATACCTAAAACTCTCTATGATCTTGAAAACTGAGGAGATAACCAAAGGGCAAAAATGACGTCTACTACGCTTTTCTTTAAACTTTACGTCTAAGGTCAAGTTTGCGTCAAAGTCAATGTCTATTGGAATCAAGTTAACCGATAAGACATTATCAGATCTGAACTCAAATAATGATGTTTTTTTTTTCGTGTTGCAACTGCTGGAATAACTGGTTGTTTAAAATCAACCTCAAGGGTACATTTTTTAAATACTTCCTCAAAGGATACATCATAAATAAGAGCTTCACTTTCTTCAAATCACTGGTGCCTCAGAAGACAACATTTGGGCAGGACAGTTTTGGTTACTCAAAAAGCTTCGAAATGAGTAAGTTATTTGTGATAGCATGCATTTCTGCTATCATTCTTGGATCCAATGCATATGTTGCAAGACAGCTGCTAAACACGGATGATGGTATGTATGTCTTGTTTCTCTCAATATTTTTTGTGAATATTTTGTCCTTATGGTAAGAAGTTTTCACCAAAATTAGAATACATGACTCCAATGGTCTAATTTAACAATCCTTTTTCAATTTATTTATTTTTACAATAAAACGCAAGGAAATGTAAAATTGGATTGTAAGACTTAACCCTTAAATAACATTTTTAAAAATACCATTTGTTGTGAACTTAAATAATAAATATATTAAATTGTAGAAAGCGCGGTAAATATTATTCATAATTTTAGATTTTAGTGAGTCGAATTTAAAGTGCAGAAAACTAAATATCTTTCTAGCAAATTCTTTTAAATTCAAGCAGATGCTAATAATAAATGATAAACATACAATGATCTTTAATTTATCTAAAAAATATTGAAAGTTACAAAGTAAAATGTATGTTGTAACATATATCATTGTTTATTTTAGAATTTTTACCTAATACCGTAAAATCCGGCGTATAACGCGCATTTTTAACAAAAAATAAGATTGAAATTTACGGGTGTGCGCTATACGCTCTCTCTGGGTATAAACGGAGAGCTTCAAAAATAAAATAAAAAAATGACAATAAAAAAAATATAGACCTATTTAAAACGAAATACTGTTTATTTAAAGAAATGACATTCCCTGTGAACTTAAAAGGCTGTAGTTCCAGAAAAAAACTTTCTTTTTTTTAAACTTGGAATAATACCTAAAATAAATGACTTCAAAATATAAGATCATCCTGCATGTACATTTCAGGTTCTTTCATAAAAAAAGGAAGGTGTCCATTATATGGCAGGATATACCTTAAAATTAAAATAGCATCTTCAAAGTATAGAGGCGCGTTATACACCGGATCTTACGGTACCTTATTTTTCTTAGAGCCAAATTGGAGTACTTAGATCTCCGTTCCCACATCAACAAATAATTTTTTTTTAATTTAATAAACTTAAAATAAATTTTATACATGCATTTGAACACTCCATTCTTTTAAATATATATTTAATCTAATCTTATAAATGTTGTGCATTATGGAATGAAACTTATAACCCCTTAACTGTCATCAGCGTATATATCAGTCTCGCTCAACCGATGTGTTTAGTGCCCCGGACGTATATAAACGTCTTTCCAAAATACGATTATTTTCTTTGAGCTTCTATCAATAAATTGTTCAGAAGGCTTTTGGAATGCAATAAAATGACCTTGACAATGTTTGCGAAGGATTTTCTTATTTCAGAGAAAAGCTTGCTTGTTTGTGCCCCTCCCCCCAATACACAACATACGCTCGCCTACGTGCTAAACGGTGGCATTGGGGAGCGAATCGTGGAATTTTTAATCGGCATTTAAAGGGTTATAATTATAAACCGTACAAATTATCAAGATAAATGTTAATCTTTGGATGTAATTTTATACATAAACAAGCCCATGGGGTCACTGGTAATTATTAAACTTGTTCCTAACTTAGTATTGTTAAATTAATTATAAAATACATTGTAAAGTACTGATACATTTATAAGTGTAATTTATCAATGTAAATGTGCATTTTATTTTTTATTATGTTTGAATATATTTTGTTTGTTTTCTTTCAGTAAATTAATAATTTTTTAAAATAATCTTTCGTTTTCGACTTTCAATATGCTCACGCCCCCTTGTAGGGTTATCAAGCCCCCCTAGGAGGCGCACCCCACAGTTTGAGAAACACTAAGTTATCTGATTCAAGTTAGGATTTCATATTGCTCCCAGAGTTAAATTATAAAAATGTATTTCGTGAAGTGCAATAGATTAAATAAAATTAGCTATTTTGATGATCATGTCTGCTTCTTCCTCGAACCCTCTCACATCTGCGACCTTCAGGCCACGACAAAATGTTCATGTTTGTTTTTAAAATACGTTATATAACTCTTCGCAAGTTATTATAGGTCGACGTGCTGATACTGCAGGAGTCTCTATGCGGGATACTACGCTCATGCTCGGAAACAATAACATCTTTTGGCGATGTTTTTGAATTGACAAAAATGGTAGAAGATGTAATACAGGGGTACTCACAACCTTTTTTTCTGTCGGGCCGCGTACATATGTTAGCTTTTTCACGCGGGCTGCATACATATTATGACTGTCTCACGCGGGCCGCAAAATGAGAATTAATGGACGGGGAGAGGGGAGAGATGCTTTAAGACCAAGATAACATAGAAAATTTAAAATGGGGAAATTTGATCAAAATATTAAAACTCCTCTATATTTTGCTTTTTTTTAATAATTATTTTTTAGATTATTGATTTTCGTCACTGAACTTTTCTAAATTGGAAGCAGCTCAGAATCACTCTTTCACAATTTCTGCACCAGTAAACGGTTTCATATGATTACCAATAATATAACAAATTTTATAGGGTGCCTTTGCTACCGCTGTGACATTACCACTGACAAAACACTTTTTTCTGTTGTCAAGATTATTCAAGAAAGGCTATTTATCACCTCTTGAAAGAGATCTTCGAGGAAAAGTAGTCATTGAATGTGTGATTCCTGTTTATTGGTATTTTTAAATACAACACTTCCATGATCAATCAAACAACTGATGAACTATGTTTGTTCTTCGCTACAAAATAGTTAACTTCCCAATCGTCTTGAAACAATCATATCGCTTGCAAGATATGAAAGATAGTTAAAAATTAGTTCCTCTCATAAAATGGTCGCTACTCCATTGTTGCATATTATCACTAATCAGAAAAAAAATATATCGATTCGCATTCTTACGACTTCGACAGTAAAAAGAAAAATTGAAATATTTTATTTTGTAACAAAAAATTTCCCACCAAATTTTCATAAATAAATAAATTTCTCAGAGCAATGGGTCATGATCGGGCCACTTAAAAGGCCACGGTGAGCCGCAGGTTGAGTATCGCTGGTGTAATACATAAGTATCCTTTCTTTTTTAGGCTACTGCCATACTTCTAAATTGGGTTCGATTCCTGTTGGAGAATCTCGTTTCTACGACGATTCATGTGAAAGGCACGACTGCAGTTCAGGGCTGCTATCTATTACAGGGTGAGTACATACCGAAAAATGAATTTTATTAAATTTTCTCCATTTTAATTAATAGTAAAGTAATAAGGTACATATCCAATAGGTAAAATTCGTGATAATCACACGATAAATGCGATCACGTGTTCTCCATTGAATTCAAAACTGACACGAGACTTGGTACTTGTTCTATTTGTAAAATTTAGAGATGTTCAATATATATAACTGGGTAAAGATGTTCATATATTAAGGGAAAAGAAATCATCAAAAAAGCTTTCAAAGTTAAAAAAAAAATTCTTACTTATAATGTACTTTTAAATCACGTGCATTTTGTTCACCTATGTGAGTTATTATTGCTGACAAGTAAGTACATTTCAAAAAAAAAAAATTCTGCAAAAAATATAATTCGGCAAAGGCGAAGCACATGACCTGATTAGCTGGGTACACGTGATTGTATTTATCATGTGATTATGACATCACATGAATTTAGTCCTTTTTAATTTATAATGAATGTTAATTCTCGTCAAATTTAATGATCTTTAGCTTTTATATCGTGGAAGATAGGTCCCGCGATCTATAGATCCGAAGCCGAGTAACTTAACCACTAGACAAAAGTGATTACCACTGTCCGGAGGCTGTTACTGGCTTATATTGACAATACCTCTACAATATACACAAAACACACCTCATCAAAATTTACAACCAACGCCGACTACGAGTTCGTGACCATGACCTTTCAGCTACAATGGACACAGCCGCGCAATTACCTGTTTAAAATACCACCAAATGTTAACCGAATTTTAAAAATGGATAACGCCAAAGCAGCTCCTTTTATATTTTTCAAAGAATTCTCTCCAAATAAAATAAGAGGTACTACTTTTATTCTAAATGCATCAAAAAATTCGAAGAAATATATACATTCTATGGGTTCTTTCACACGAGTCAACTTGTGCCGCACATAATATAATGGATAGACAGTTGAGAGCTACTTTTGATGAGAAATCGCCTAAGTCTCTTTGGACGTGGTCAACTGACCTTCCTTTCTGTTTCCTTAAGCTCTCGAAAACTAGTTCTCCCCAATAGTAGACTGAACCGAAAGGATGTTGGGGAGCTACGCTGTTCACACGGGTCTACTTGTGTATTGAAAATGAGAGATATTTGTATGATTTCAAAATGGAATTCTTTATAGAAGAAATCAGAAGTCGTTAAGAGGTATGAGACATAAAAGTATTGAGTTCACACTCCTCCTTTCAGTCAACTTTGTGTTCGCGCGGGAAAGGGAAACATTTTTTCTCCCCCCTTCATACTAGAGGAATGGGTGACAGAAGTCGAGTTGACTGGTACAAAGTTGCCTCGTGTGAAACCGGCTTAAATTACCAAAATCGCTCCTCTTTAAACTTGGCTATTTATTTTCTAATTCATTTGATGGTACGGACGAGACAGTAAATGAGTGTTTTACGAAATAAAACGTGGAATACTTTCATAGTTACCTTAATATATACGAAATTACTTTTTATAAAAATTAAGTACCATGCAGACTAAAACATAAAGAATATCAATCTCGTCATTTTTTACAGGTGTGGAACTGCTTCAGTCGATGATCCAAAATGTCGTATAGTAAGAGGAACTGGCCATCATCCCGACTGCTGTCCAACTATCAGCTGTGACTAAAAGCAAAAATGTTTTAATTCGACTGATTAAAGAAACAAAAATGGTCAAAGTTTTCTTGAATCATATTCGGATCAAGATACAAATTTAGCTTCAACATGTTTCGATATATGCACACATCATATGATTTCTTGTATTTCCTTGAAATCTTGAGCATTTTTTTATCAAAATAAATCAATAAATTTATCTTTTTTTTAAATAAGTTTTTACGTGCTATTAATCAAAATGTAATTTTTATTCCAATTTTTTTAATCATTATTATCACCGGACATTATGACAAGACAATTACAATCATATTCCAAAAATGACATTTCCAGAGCTGTGAATAGCATTACACGAGATATTATACATTATAAACTATTTTTTAACAAAACAAGGATGATTTCACATTATGTTTTGACAAACTTCCTTGAATTTGTTCCATCTGTTACTAGAACTGTTGAAATCATTATTCTATACTTTTTAGAAATGAAGTTATTCGTGTGTTTAGTGGTTTTATAGCCAAGACATTTCTTCTTTGGTAAAAGTTATAGAATACTTTCGTATGTGTCTTATATAATTCGCGGTTTGTAAGAGTTGGAATATAAAATATCAAGGATTATATAATTTTGTGTATTAAGAGAGCTTTAACTGTTAAATGAAAACAATTTTAAAAAACGAGTTGCTTTATTCCGCTTTAAAATAAAGTTAATCATAACACTTACAAAAAATCATTTCAAAATATTGACTAGTTCATTAAATTAATCATTTAAAAAAATGGAAACAAAATGGTTGTCGCGAGAGCTCAGAAATCAAGTATATTTCCCAACATAAATTCTTCTGGGTGAAAAAATTAAATCTGATTTCACTCAATGTCACTAAGAGATTCAATAAAATTCAGAACACCTTTCTGACATAAAAATATTCAAAGAGATGTGCTCATAAGATATTCGTGTTTTAAATTTAGAAGTATTTAATAAATTTTTTTGGCATATAAAGTTTAAAACCATATAGTGTTGCAACGTAGAACACGAATTATGGAAAAATAGAGCAAAAATACTCTGTTTCATAGAATAATGGAGCCACAACATGTGATATTAATATTAGAAAAATTTTGAATATGGAGAAGAATTTCGAATTTGATTTTATATTCTTCGAACATTACGTTAAGACAGCTTATAGCATACATTATTGCGCAAAATTTTGAAAAGTTACCTGTTGTTCGCATCCACTTTAATTAAAGTAATATACAAGGTGAGAACAAAAGACGGACTCAATTTTAAAAAATCTAATTATAGAAATTACTACACATATTACAATAAGTGATGCATAAATGTAAAGAGAAATATACCAAGCTTTTTCTTCCACCAATGATCAATAGGTTGCATCCCAATCAAGATTGGTATGATTAAAAATACAAACATGGTGACAATGACAAAGAGTTTTGCCTATGTGAGTTGCCGTCTGTGAACTTGGAATGCCCCAGAAAAAGGTAAGGAAAATTTTACAAAAATAATTAAATTTCAAGCCGTATCATTGGTAATTGACACAACAAATTGCAGAGGAAGACAAGTAAGCAGTACAAACCATTGATAGAGTGATGCTACAAAATGTGTAGAACGAACTGGATAACAGTTTGTACGTTGCCTTGTAATACAAGAGAGTTACACATCCAACATTTGTAATTGAAAAAAAAAGACTTGGTATATTTCTCTTTGCATTCAAATATCACTTATTCTAATATGTGCAGTAGCTTCGATAATATGATTTTTTAAAATCGGGCCCATCTTTTGTGCTCACCGTGTAAAATGAGACGGAATGCATAAAATTTCAGTTACCGCAAGATAAAAATATATTCTTTTAAATAAAATTAAATTGTGGAGTTGAGAGCTTTCGTATCCCCAGAATATTCAAAACTCCAACTTTACCTGCGTTAATCCGTTAAAAAAAAAATCAAACAATCAACAAGACATACTCACCTTTAACAATGATTTAACTCACATGATTCGGCATTTTAAACTACTTTAGGAGAACGATAAATATTCGAATATTTCGAATGCTGATAAATACTTTCAAATGGATTTTTTTAAAATTTTTTCTGTGCAAAACTTTCAGCATATAGCTATTTGTAAATTATGATATTATATCTGATGAATTTGAAAATTCATTATTTTTTTAATCTAAAATACCTCTCATTTCAACGAAAAAGGGGAAATGGCATAATTCTTAGCAGTTTTGCGTCTTTTCCTTGTTTATCATTTTCTCTCTCTCTCTCTCTCTCTCTCTCATCTGCAACTCAAAAAAACCCTATTTATTACTCATAACTCTTCATGGATATCTTAAATGGAATCGAGACTCTAACCGACGACTTACTTTATTGTGAGCATCAGTGTACTACACGACCTACGTGGCCAAAGCGTTCCTTTCGGGTTAAAGCCGTGACTCCTTACTTCGCGTAACATGGTGGGTGAGTGAGAGTTGTATTTACGTCGCACTATAAAGCTACACCAGGGCTATTGGAGACGGACAACGTCAATCATGATCAAGTGACGCGGATGACACCTAGATGGCACACCAACGGGAGGACATTTGAGCCACGACAGACTTAACGTCTACCAGATCCTCTACACAGCGGGTCTTCAAAGGCATTAGGCTCAAATTCATGACACGCCAACCACGAGTCGGTGACCATGACCACTAGGCTACCGTGGTCGTGCTTTATATGGTGAAGTGTGAAGGTTTAGATTGTAAAAGGCAGCTGAAGAGTTTTGGGCCTCATCGCTGGAGTGTAACTGAATTTACAGGTTTATCACCAATAGAGCTCATGTAGATGTATAATGAAATGCCGATTCAAAATCTAAACGCCAATTCTATGATTAGGCATCCCGTTATTTAATATAATGTACGAAAAAAAAATTTAAACCCTTACATGACCATATGGATTTTAAGAGTTAATATTAGTATGTAACTGTTTATTTTTTAGTTTATCTGGACGCGTAAAATATAGTCAGACCTCCATTTTACGAACCTCTATTTTGCGAATTTCTTTATTTTTCTGAACTTTTTCTTGGAACCAAGAACATTTTACAAATTTCTTTATTAAATAGGCTCCAAATGACGAAATGCATTTTCTATTTAATAATTTTTTTTCGATTTTTTTTCTTCCTATTTTTAAAATATTTCTGGACACTACAAATTATTCTCTCTTTTAACACAATTTATGGTGATCAACGAACATGAACTGGTTTTACCAGATGCGTAACTCACTAGCGAAAAAAATTAAACATGAGTATGTAATTTTTTCAGACAAAAAATTAACAGAATTAATCAGCCATTAAATTTAAGGACGCTTGTGGTAATGTACACTTAAAATTAACGGTTGTAATATAACGTATGTTTAAACCTACTTGTAGGTTTAAAATTAGAAAATGCCACTAAAATTCACACACACACACACATTAACTTTAACATATAATTATTTTTTAAGGAGCAAATACAGTGTGTTGCACGACAATGTTTCCCCCCCCCCGGGGCTTTCTTTGTAAATTTTTTTTTTTTGATGTGGATAAGACTTATAAATATTTGAATAATAATTTGCAAAAAATGCTATGAATAATTACCTTTTTTTAATAATATGTAGCTTAATGAATTTTTAATTTTTTTTTACATAGTTTATGAAGAATACTGAAAGATGAATCCATTTAACTAATTTTCCACCCAAAGAACTTTTTTTCGGGATCTTTAAATAGAGGTCCGACTACAATTGTAAAAAAAAAAAAAATGCATAACTATGTGCTCACTTTATATTTATCAATTTGTCGGTTTTATTTAGAACAATGTGTAGTTTTATTAGGCATTTTTTGGTACGTTGTATTATTGCAACCGTATTGGCGACATTATATGAAACGAAGCACATGGTTGCCAATTCAGCCAGTAGGATACATGCAAAATTTGGTTTTCCAACTTGGCGACATATCTTGAACGTTGGCATTGTTGCGATGCACCCATTTGTTTTCAGTTGTTCACAAGTATACTTTAATATTATATAAAATCATACTTATCGAAAAACATAGATCACGCAAGAAAAAACACAGTAATGTATTTTTACTCGACATAATAAACTGGAATAAGTATTCGAAACAAATTACAAGTGTATGTTTTAGAAATGACGTCAATTGATTTGTGTGTGTGCAGCAGAGATTTTTTCCCCCTAAGATTTTCGTGTTTACGTAATTGTGTATGGCATATGTTCTATTTTGCAATTCCGTATCAAAAATGCAGTTAAGGTTATAATTAAATTCGACAATCACCCATTTTAAAATGAGGGAAAATGTTTCCCTTGCGTTAAAAAAAGTGAATAATTTTCTCTTAATTCTCTTTGATGAGAGCAAAAAAAGGTTATTGTGAAACACAATCCAATTAAAAACGAACGATTTCTTTGTCCTTGTAGTAAATTTCGCTAAACTTCAAATGATGTAGAATCCTTGTAACTACCAAATGTATTTAATAATAGCTCTTCGAATATATTTAAAAAGTTTGCTTAAAAGCTTCTATAAATGTACTCTCATAAGCCTATACAGGGAGTATCTAAACTCTTGGGCAAAACTTTAAGGGGTGATAGTACACATCAAGACGAACACTATTAAATAGGAAACTTAGGGTCTCAAACGTCTGCCGAAGGTGATAGGTGCCATTAAAGTTTAGGGTCCGAAATTTCAAATGATTATAAAAAACGGAAGAATGGGTCGATTCGTTAGCAGTTTTCGCTAAAATTATCCTTTTTTTCAGTATTTTCTTAAAAAATAAACTTTAAAGATAAATCTAAGAAAATGTCGATAGAGGGCGCTTTAGACTTTGGAGTAACGAATAACTATTTTTTACCTTTTCTTTTGTATCACATTAAATGCTTTCAAAATCTTAGACTTAAACTTAAAATTTGAGCTCAAAATCTGATTCGTTGGGGGTGGTTAAGTAGCGCAAGCGGAATTGTGTTCAGGAGGTGAAATTTTAAACTCCTTGAATAGAGTTCAGTTATTCCCGATTTTGGTGTCGTAGACCAGGCAGCAACTACTACCTCCTACATTTAAAATAAACGAGAGAGGGATGACAAAAATAAAAAATTTATTCATAATAGACATGAGCAATTTCTCCGCTCAAAATAAAGGGAAACAATCTGATGTACACACCATGATTTTCGAGCGGAATCACAAAAACTGCTCGAAAGAGCACCCATCAGCAATAATGAGGCCTCACACCCTCGGCGGAGGGACAGTCAAACATCAGCAAATACCCCGGGCATCTCCCAGATATCGCCTGCTACGACGGCAAGTCTCGCACCTCGGGCCTAGTCGGAGTCGACGGGGCTTGCGTAAACAAGGCTCTTCATATTGCCCCAGAGGAAGAGTCTAAGCAGGAGAGGTCAAGAGAGCGTGTCGGTCAATTTATCAGACCACCCCGTCCAATCCATCGCCCGGGACATGCTGTATCCAATGCGCTTCGCACATCTGCGCTGAAATGTGCAGGCGCTCCGTCATGTTGGAACCACATACGAGCCTTTGTGTTGGCTGGAACACTTTGCAGTAGAACTGGAAGCACCTCTTGTAGGAATGCCAGATACGTTCCGCCGTCCAGGCGTCTTGGCAGGAGATATGGCCCGATCAAATGATCGTGAATAATTCCGGCCCACACATTGATGCTGAAACGCCGTTGATATGACTGAGGACGCATAGCGTGTGGGTTGGAGTAGGTCCAGTTGTGTGCATTGGGCGCATTTAAAATACCTTCCCGACTGAAACTGCATTCATCGGTGAATAACACGTGTGTGGCAAAGTCTGGTTGCATAACCAATCGTTGGAGGAACCATTGGGAAAAATCGACACGTGGCTAATGGTAGTGTAACGGCGTGGCACATAGTGCACTAGGAGGCTTGACACATAGCACACGATAGACTAGAAAGAGGGCGCTGCTGCGAACGGCGGGAGGAGAGAAGAAGGTAGTCTTGAACGTGAAAATGGAGAACGATGCCTGTAGTTCCCTATGCGATTTGTAATTGTAAATAGAGTTTTAAATATAGTGATGTGTTTTGAAGAAAATAATAAATACGGTAAATCCGGTTAATTTGAGTGATGATTCATTCAACAACAAGACGATCTTACAGTAGGTTGCTTTCAAGACATGCACATGATGTGCATGATAGGGTCAAAGGTCTTCGGCTCCCAACACTCGCCAAACCGTCACGTGGCTCACATTTGCGGCGGCGGATACAGTCCACGTGCTCGACTCTGGTTGCTCCTCGAATTCACGCAGCACTTGCTTTCAAGTTCCGGAATCTTCGCGCTCCTGGTACGCCCTGTGTCGTGCATCTCACTGACAAACAAACCGGTTTCTCTGAGACGGCGATGGAAGCGTTCGAAATTTTTTCGGTTCGGCAAGCGTCTCGAAGGAAATCATTCCCTGTACAATCGGCGGGTCTCGAGGACATTCCCATCCTTTACGACGTAAAAAAATTGGATATCGGCCATTTCTTGATTAGTGTAACTGGTCCTCCCTATAGCCGTCAAAAACGAAAGCACAATGAATGCAGACAACCAGAGCTTTTATAGCACTTTACAACCTTTCATACAGTTAGCACCATACAGTTAAATCCTTCTGTACTACACTTTGCATGCAAATCGGGTGATTTGCATAATCGGGTATTTTGCGCGGAGAAATTGTTCATGTCTGTTATGAATAACTTTTTTATTTAATTTTGTCGTCCCTCTCTCGTTTATATTACGTTTAGTGGGTAGTAGTTGCTACCTAGTCTACGGCCAAGCATCCAAGATAGTGAATAACTGAACTGTGATCATGGGAAGAGGGGGTTTCAAATTTCACCTTTTGAACACAGTTGAGTTTGCGCTACTTAACCACCCCCAGCGATTCAGATTTTGAGCTCAAAATTTAAGTTTCAATCTAAGCTTTTGAAAGCATTTAATGTGATTCAAAAAATAATAGTAAAAAATAGTTGTTTTTTACTCCAAAGTCTAAACTGCCCTCTTTGAACATTTTTTTAACTTTATCCCTAAATTTATTTTTCAAGAAAATACTGGCAAAAAGAATAATTTTAACAAATTCGCTAACGAATCGACCCATTTTTCCGTTTTTTATAATGATTTGAAATTTCGGACACCCAAAACTTTAATGGCGTCTATCTCCTTTGGAAGACGTTTGGGACCCTGAGTTTCCTATTTAATATTGTTCTTCTTGATGTGTACTATCTCCCCTTAAAGTTTTGCCCAAAAGTTTAGATACACCCTGTATAAACAGAATGTCCTATACGGTTATTTGACAATTAGAAATCAGAAGTACGTTATTATATTGAAGAAACATGTAACATAGAGATATATGCTCTTGACCAAACAATCGGGCCTAATTAATCTCTAAAAATTAATAATCTTCTGCTTCTTTTGTTTATACAGGTGAAATAATTAGTTTTGTTAATCACCTGCAGTTATTTCTACATTAGAGGTCTACAAATAACCCTAACCGACGATTTTTAAGATTAATAACGCTTTCGTCATTCGAACTTTAAGAAACTTGTTTACAGCACTTCGATATGCATCATTTCGTCACGATGTTTTTAATTATTGTATTTTTCTTCGGATTACCCGCAACAAAAGCGTACGTTGCAAGAGAGATATTAAATACAGATGACGGTAAGTATGTCGTTCATTATACACACATGAATGGTTTTTGAATAATTAAATCCTAGGGAAGTCATAAGCTTTGATAACAGTAATTAAAAATTGAATTAATTTCTTTTTTATTTCTAAAATGCTAGCTAAAAACAACTTAAACAATATTTATGTGATGATGTAATTAATGTATAACTGATGTAATTAATTTGTATAAATGATGTAAATGAGGTATCCGAACACGATGAAAATGACCAAATTCTGTCAAAACAGAGATTTTTTTTTTTATTTTGTTGAATATAGGGATCTTTTACTTTACAAAACATACTTTGTGTTGTTTCAACTTTACATAGAGGCCAAGTTACAATCAATTTTATAAAGTTATAAAAGCCGGAAATGCACCTTTGATCAACCAGAAGTAGGCATTTAAATTGCTTAAAATCTATCATGGTGAGTCCGACAACTCAAAATGTTACAAATGTATTTCTATAAAACTTTTTGAACCTAATATTTGTTTATTTTCTAGAGAATCTACTAAACTATTTCTTATTGTATGAATACGTTTTAAGTTATGGTTTGTTGTTTAAATAATGGTCTCAAAGAATGTCACATTCCTTATTATGTTTACTCAATTATAGCTCTAAAATTTTCAAATTTTAATAAAACATACAATTTTAGTACATTTCCTAGATAAATGCATCTAATTTTTGTTTTAGTAATATTCTTACCAATATAAGTTTATTACTTTTTTCTCTAACTGCTTTGAAGTTTTTCAAAAATATTGCTAAAATGTCACTTATAATTGTGATTTTTCTAAAATTTAAGTAATTTATTTGAAATATTCTTAGTTCAATTTTAGTATTTATTGTTCTTAAGTTCTAAAACAGCCTTTATAATGTTTAAATATGCTATTTTGTTTTAAAAAAAACTCTCCGAACGCGTTCGGATATCTTAAATATGTAAAATAAATTTTAGAAACTAAAGAGAAAATGTGCTTTAAATAAATACCTCTTTTATATGAGGCATGGCATCTCATTCCTGATTTTAAAAAAAATTGTTGAAATTATGATAGGGTACATTGGTCTTATTAAACTAAAACTGAATGTTCTTGCAGTAACAGATAATATGGAATTAATATAATAAATTGAATAAAACCGCCATTATTCTCTTTAACTTATATTTATTAATATAATGAATATAAAATGAATGCAATCATTTTTAAAAAGTGTGGCTCTCCTGTACTCTCCGATCCCACAATGTGGCCCACGATCCAAAACAAGTTACCCACCCCTTGTATGGATAGACATATACAGAGTCAATAAAGTTTAATTTACTTTTAAATAGGAAATGCATAAAATGTAAAATTTGATGTATTTACCCCCAGTACCCTCTCTCCTTATCTTAACTTGCACGACTTTAAAATCTGAAAGCTTTGCTTTATCCCTTTCACGATTAAGATAAATATTTTCACCCATTTCAAAATTATTAACTGTCGCATTTGATTACATCCTTATCGGAAATTTTTATACAGAATATCAAAATATAGAACGTGTGTCAAACGCAATAGCATAAAAAAGAACTGTCAAATCCAAAGGAGCCAATGATAAAACAACCACGAGCTTTATTTTTATTACTGATTTCAGTTTATTGTGCCGTGTAATAATATATTACTGTGTTTTCTCGCATGTTTTATGTTATTCGGCAAGTATAATTTTGTGCAATATAAATATATATATATTTGAACAAATGAATACAAATGCCTGATAAACTAAACATTAATCATAATTGAATTAATGTGCGGTGCGCTATCCGGATCTCCACAATTGGTGACCCGGATCTAAAAAGATCGCACATTGTTACATATTTTTCTCAAGATTATTTTTTTTTACGTCTAAGCAATAATATAAAAAATTGCATACTAAAATTTATTCTCAGTAAAATTAATTCTTATGAACCTGCAAAGGTTAAGTTTAATTACAATAAATTTTAGTGACCTTTTTCTACGCGGAGAGTGTTTTTGAATGAATAAATCTAGTTTATATTCACTGTTTTAAATGTAAATATAAACATAAGAAGCATTACATTTTTCTAAAAATCGTATTTCTTTTGAAACTAAGAATGGGGCGGGGGGGGGGGGGGGTGGGGGGGGGGGGGAGCAGGGAGGGGGGGGATGTGTTTATCGGTGTTCGAAGCATTTTCCTTTTCCTTCTCTTAATAATTTAAAACGTCAAATGTTTTATGTGGGCAAATATTTTTTACAAGAATATTTCACTTCCTTCTTTTAAAAATGCTTCCTATGGGTAAATATGATATATTTGAATTTTAAATATATTATTTCTTGCCATTACGTACTGAATGCATTTTTGTAAAAATATATTTTTATAAACATGTTTCCTCAAACTCGAAAACTGTCACTTTTTTTCTCCAATTATACATATTCTAAATCGGTACATACCGTTGATTAATTTCGTCAAATCAAATACCGTCGTCAAAGGCTACGATAGGCAGCCAATAGTAAAAAACTATTCCCGCCCATGTTAGAAACATTAGAAACTTATTCGGGCGTGTGCTCTATTATAATAATTATTTTATAGGTTGTAAAGTTTTCATGCATGTTCAAACGTAATTAAGTTAATCGCGCATGCTCGAAAATATTACTCGTTCATAATTTGTAACATTCTTTTTTGATTTTTTGTTAACAATTATTAGAATCTGGAACCTATATTCTACGAAAGAGAAAGCAGTGGAATACAGTTTCTGCAAAATGGCGAAACATCGCGAGTTTGCAAGACAGCATTTAAATCTACGAATTTATGCAATGTCTTTTAGATAAAAAGACCCATTAGTCGCGATTTTGAATGAAATTACGGTATTTTGGCCTCCTCAATATTCTAGCTCTTATTAGATTTTCCTTTTATTCCTTTGTGTTTTATTTAAACGCATCTTTTAATTCTTGTAAATCTTCGCCATTTTATTTGTCGAATAGCTAATATGGAAGGAGAATGCGTGAGAATTTGCTTATGCGCATGCGCGGAAACGATGATTTATTTGGCGATGTCTTTTGGCTCAGCGAAATTGAAATAATACGGAAGAATGTGTGGGAATTAGATTCCTTGCATGTGCGGAAACGATGAAAGCATTTGGGGCAGTTTTTTGATTTTGAGAAATATAGGTCGACTATAATACCGAAGTACCGTCAAATCTTACTGTAAAATTAAACTGTAGTTTCATGTTTAAAATACGATTTATACCTTCGAATTTATTTGGAATTACAGGGAGAAAATTTAGATCCAATTTTGAATTCTTTTCCAGGATATTGTGATTCGTGTACTTACGGTAGGATTCCCTTAGGCGAATCCGATTACAACGACGAACGATGCGAAAGATACGATTGCAGTGAGGGTCTCTTAACTATTATAGGGTAAGTAAAAATAAAATACAATAAAAAAAATACATGATGCATCCTTTCTTTAGTGTTGAATGAGAACAAAAGAAAACCAACTTACACAAAAAATAATACAAGTGCTTGGGCAAATATTGAAAATCTAGACCATTTTTAAAATATTGAAAAGTATCACCTACTTTCACATGCAAAACATAAACATTTAACAAATCTAACTGGAACGATGTACCAAATAAATCCATTCATGTATGAATTATACGTTCAAATAGTTAAAACTATTGAAAAACATAAAATTTTCAAAGCGCAGTTTTTTTTATAGTAGTACTAGCCTTTGCTCGCCGTTTTGCTGGGTATTTCATGATGTTGTATGGGTGTATACTGTTTTTAAGTATTGAAATTTAAATTCTAGGCATTCAACTGTATTAAAAAATATTCTTATACCCTTCACCTCTGTATTTAAAAAAAAGACAAGACGAATTTTCAATACGAAAGTGTAATTATCTTTGACACCCTCTTAAGACACCCTCCGAGTCTATTTAGAAAAATCTATTTTTAACGGATCTTTACTCAACAAAATAAACATGCTGGACAAATTTAAAGTTTGTAGGTCTAATAGTACAAAAGAGTGAGTTTTTTTCCCATAACGGCCCCGTAATCCCCCTTGGGAGTCGATTTCCACAAAATCCATTTTTAGTGGATCTCTACTCAACAAAAGAAACGTGTTCAACAAATTTCAAATCTAAACGCGTCTAACAATTAAGAAAGGGGAATTCTTTTATTTATGTTACACCCAAACCCCCTCCCTCCCACTTGCCTACTTGGCAGTTAACTTCGGTAAAACCCATTTTACCTCTTTTCCTAACAAAAGCGAGATGCTAGCTAAATTTAAGTCAGCAAGTCTAATAGTTTAAAAACGGGAACTACCTATAACGCATCCTTCCCTCTCTGAATTCCCCGCCTCCTACTTAACAAAAGAAGTACGCTTATCTAATTTCAAGTCTGAAGGTCTAATACTTCCTCAGATTTTGTGATAAATGAGAGTGAGTCTCTTTTCTCTTATATATAAGGTGATATGATGGGGGGGGGGGGTTCTTTGGGTTTTTTTGTAAGGTGGATATTTATGTTGCAATGAACATAACTCTGCTGAGAGCCCGGGAAGAGTAAAACTTTATTTTCTTTAGTAGTGAAGAAATATCAAATTTAATACTAAAAATTTTTTTAAATAATAGCAACAACAAATTGTAAATTCCACATTTCTATCATAAGTGTGTTTCTTTGATTACTTTTATTTCATTAATATGCCTTTCAGAATTTTATAAAGGATATTATTCAATAAATAAAATCAAATTTATAGAAATATTTCAATACTGATTTGAATTTAAAAAATTTTTATGTTTGAAAAAGAAAAAAAAGAGTAATGATTTCAATTATTTGCTATAAATGAACACTATCAAATGGATGTATGAAAGGAAAAGGTATGAAAGGATGTATGAAAAGTGTATGAAAGGAATTTGAAACCATACAAAATTACGTACTTGTAAACCTATATCCAATTTCAAAATATTTATAAATCAACGTGAAACTCGCGCAGATTCCATATAAAGTAGTTTCGAGATCCTAAGATGTTGATGGAAAAAAGAGAGGGTGTAAGGAATTATAACCTAAGAATGGAACAAAAAGTTTGAATAAAATGTGGATGTTTCTTTATTCCAATGAAGAAAGAATAGATCACAGTCAATGTGGCATTAATTTCAAAAAAGTAAACGGTATTTGCATTCAAACCCTTTCTAAAAAGTTTGAGAAATTTTAAGCACAGATTAGAATGTTAAAAGTTTTGGTATATCATCAAAACCAAAGCAGTAGACAGGTGAGATGAGGATGTAATAGCCAATCACAGCGATCTTAAGGCTGTCTTCGGTAAAAGTACGAGAGCTCTAACTAAATGCGAAGCACATTTTCAGAGAGAAAAATGAACCAAATTCCATGGAATTTTGGAATTTTATAACTCGTACCTCTGTTAACAATATAGTGTTTTTAAAAATTTCAAAACATTCCGTGAATACTGCCTTTTTTTGTTTTAAAACGTGAAGGCAAAGCCCCTTTAACATGACGGTATAGGATCAAAAATACGAAACACATTTTATACTAGAAAAAATGAACCAACTCGGTTAAAAATGGGAAGTATGATAAAAAACGCTTCTCTCTAAAGACTAGTGAAGCCAGAATATCACATTAATTTTTCATTTATTTTATATCTGAAAAAATGTTCCAAATTCGGGCAATATTCTTTAACATTAACCGAAAACAGTCTTAACAAAAGGAGGTGGAAACTTCTGATTGGTTATGCCTTCGCCAATCGCAGTTTTACGACTTGATGTGACTGTGTTCCTTAAAATCAAATTTTAAGATATTAATTAAGTTTCAAGAATCGGGTGGTAATTGCTTTATAAGAATTATATACTTCGTTAGACGTATTTTATAAGATGCTTCAAATGAAAAGGCTGCGTTTTCGAATCACGTCTGGGTTATCAATGTGAAGATATCTTAGGTTTTTAACGTTTCAAAATTAACCATACCAAAATGTTTAGAAGCAATGCTTTCAATGATAACTATTTAAAATTCCATATCCTAATATCATCCGATTGAGTTGAGCTGTCACATATAGGTTACTATCAGAGAGTGGTTAAATTATAATTGTCCAGCTCAAGTTCATAGTGATTGAGTGCGATTTTACAACGCCTCCATCCCTTTCAGTCTTGAAACTCTTACCATTAAGCACTTTAATGATATTTAATAATAGAAATTTTACACAGCTGGGCACATCTTTTTTAGGTTCCTTGAGTAATATTAAATGAACATGATATTAGACGTCATAAAATAAATATCTAGTTGATTCTATCAAAACTATTTTTCCAAAAAAATTTTTTTTTAATTTCCTTCCGTTTTATTTTGTTTTTATTAGCTGCGGAGTTGTAGCAACAGATGATCCTAACTGTAGCATAGAAAGAAGAGAAGGTCGTTATCCCGATTGCTGCCCTACTGCCATCTGTGAATAAAAAAGAAATTTTTGTTTCAACTCAACTGATTCAAGATACGCAATTCTAGTCTCAAAATTAAAACCATTTAATCATCAATATTAAAATCACTCTTTCGTCTTGAATTATTCTTCAGAATGTGTATTAAATAAAGATATCAACAGAAACAATTCTACTCAAAGAAAACAATGTTTTACGTTAATGTTTACACTTACATAACCTTGTTTTGTTTTCATTATATTCAAACTATTTATTAAAACAGTCTTCTATTTTTGTGCAATATTTGATTCTTCTCAATCGTTAAACAGTCTTGTGACATACATTAAAATTTAAATTTACAATAATAATTGATCAAAATTTTTTAACAGGGAAATTAAACTAGAACAAAAATTAAATAAAATAAAAAGTTTATTAAAATTTTAAAAAAATTGCACAAATAATTTTCTTAAAGTAACTTTTAAGTAAATATTGATTCAGATTTTTTACTTTCAAAACGTAAAATTATACTTAGGAATTATTTGTAAGATTCGGGGCTCTATCCTTGAGCTGTGCAAGATCGATTCCACCTTTCATCCCTTCAGTGGGTTGATAAATGAGTACCAAGCTTGCTTGGGGACTAAAACAGTGAGGGTTTTCGCTTCAGACTGACCACCGTTCGGAACATCTGCTCATGCACCTCAGCGCCCAATGGTTACGTATACTGGGATGGGCTCAGTAGGCTTTGGTTCTCATGGCCTGTTGCACCTCTGAGTTTGAGAGAGTTGAATTAAATTACTTATAAGAAACAAGACATTCTTAACTCACAAATCTAAAATAAAAATGTTTTTGGGATCCTACTGTACAGGGTAAGAGTATCAGCTATGATTGAAAGCAAAAATGTTTTAATTCAACCCATTCAAGACACAGAAAGGATCAGAGATACCATCCTGAATCGTATTCGAATCAATATACAAATATGGCATCAACATTTTTCAATATCTGCACGCGCCGTATGATTTCTTGTATTTCCTTAAAATATTGAGAATTTTTTTAATAATCGGTACTTATTTACAATAGCTACAGTGCCAACGTTTAAGATAAATCGCCAAGTTGACAAATCCGATTTCGTATGTGTCGAACGCGCTAAATAATTGGCAACCATTTGCTTCGTTTCATATAATGTCGCCAATACGTTTGCGATTACACGTAAGTACCAAATAATCAATAAATTTATCTTTTCCTATAAGCTTTCCACACACTGTTAAACAAAATGTGACTTATTCCAATTTTTTATATCATTTTCAAGACCTTGCATTGCTTCAAAAATATCACAATAAATGATGAGCCAAACAATAATTCTAAATAACAAAAACCACAGACTTTAAGAACAAACGAAGAATAAAGCTGTTTTTTGTATGTGTTGAGCATGCTGCTACTTAATCTATCAAAAAGTAAAAATCAAATTGCTTCGTTAGTTTGAAAAATTGACACATACTAAAGAAAAAGTCATCGTCATGTAATAACTGTAATCACATGTTTCTAGGGGCCATGGGTAGCCTAGTGGTTAGAGCATCGGACTTCAGACCGGAAGGCCTGGGTTCGATGCCTAATGCCACCCAATACCCTCCGAGTAGCACACACACGGTGTACATGCTCATTAAATCAGTGGGTCCGAAGTCTTGTGGGCTGAATCACTAGTGCAGGGGACTGGAGAATATTTCCGTTCCATTCCTAAATTGTGGAAGTGGAGATAGGTGGTGTCACTATCTATCGTCCCTTTGAGGAATTTCGCCGAGCTAATTCATACTGTCACCTGTATGGTGCTCAAGGCCAACGACAGGCGTACTTCTAGCCCTTTGCCACGATGAATTTCGCGGGCCTCAATCTGACTACGTCAGACAGGTAACATTAGAAACAACAACATGTTTCCAGCTGACCACTTCAAGCGCTTCACTGTTGTCTGCCAACTTTTGCTTTTTACAGAAACTTTTCTTTGAAAAGTGCATCTTTGTCAAAAGTAATAACGCGCGTAGGTAAACAAAATGCAATTGTATTAAAAAAATAAAATAAACTGTATACTGTGTTTCGGTACCATAACGACAACTTTCAGGATGTGAAGGGGTTACAATGACGACTAGGAATCACATTGGAATGCAGGGTCGCAAATGCCGTAGTTGCGACAGCAACACATTGATGGGACACAGAAAACATTTTATTAAATTGTTATACTGCAAAAGGTGTTTGAAATTGCAACCAGAAGTTCAATGGAAAGTCCGACAGCAATACTGTATGGAATTCCAGACGTTCTGAAAGGTTCCTCTAGGCCAGCGATGCTCAACCTGCGGCCCACCGCGCCCTTTTAAGGGGCCCGGCCATGGCCCATTGCTCTGAGAAATTCACTTAATTGAGAACATTGTATTAAAAATTTGGTGGGAAATTCTTTGTCAAGAAATCCTTATATCAATTTTGCTTTTTGCTGTTGGTGTGGTACCGGTGCGAATTGATATATTTTTTCTATTTGGAACGGATACGGTTAGTGATAAAAGTCTACAGTGGAGTAGCGAATATTTTATGAGTAGAACTAATTTTTAACAATCTTTCATATCTTGCAAGTGAAAAATATTCGAAGCAAATATAACATTTCAAGGTGATTGGGAGGTTGACTATTTTGTAGTGAAAAACAAATATGGATCAGTAATTGTTTGATTTGTCACGAAAGTGCTTTATTTAAAAAAAATACCAATAAACAGGAATCATTCAATGACACTTTTCTTCGAAGATCTCTTTCAAGATTTTCGAAGAAAAGGCAGGCTTTCTTGAATATTCTTTGCAACAGCAACAATGTGTTTTGTCAGTGGTCGGTAACCAAGACCTTCTACGAAGTTTGTTATATTGTTGGTAATCATGTGAAACCGTTTACTAGTATGTTACTGTTATATTATTGGAATTATATGAAACCGGTAATCATATGAAGGAGTGTTTCTTAAATGCTTCTAATTTTGTGCTAGTGGCAAAAATAAAAACTGAAAAAAGCAAAACAGGAGTTATAATATTTGGATAAATTTCCACGTTTTAAATTTCCAATGTTTTGGTTTTAAAGCATTTCTTCCCCCTCCCCCATTTATCCTCCTGATGCGGCCCGCGTGAATTAGCTGACATAAATATGCGGCCCAGTAGAAGAAAAGGTTGAGTACCCCTGCTCTTGGCCGTCTTGCGGTAGATGGCGCTGAACACAAATTCTACTGAAAGTCGTCATTTGTGATCCGTTTCCCGAAGTTGCACGATTAACTATTATTCAAACGAAGAACTACTGACATGTTGACAGTGTATGGAGATGCTGATTGTTAACAGGACCACCACTCGGCTGTTGTACCAGGATCATTATTTGAAAAGGCATGTTCCAAATCACACGACTCTTGCAAATGTGAACAGAAGGTTACGTGAGACAGGTTCTTTAACAAGTTAACTGATGATTCTTGGTGAAGTACGCAACATCCGTTCTCTTTCAGTTGAAGTTCTCAGACCTCGAATATGTGTCGTTGCCATGAGGGAATGCTACATGCTAGGAATCTTCCAGAACGCAAGGAATTCTGTGCAGATCCGTTGCCAGACGACTGCTGGTCATAATTTCGAACATCCTTTATATTACAACCTTTAAATAAAATATTTTCTGTCCCATTAATGTGTTGATGTTTCAGCTTTTTTTTTTTTCATTTCTATTATTCTTTTTTCTTCTATTTTGACATTCTGCATAAAAAATGCAGATAAGGTTACAATTAAACACGACAATCTACTATTTTAAAATGGGAGGAAATGTTGTCTTTTACTCGTGAAAGAGTCAGAAGTGGAAAATAAATCTTATTATGTTAATTCTGATGATGGATAATAATGATTATATCAGAATATATCTCTTTTGGAAGATGAACATTTGCACACACTTGTATACAATCTCACGATACACGAACTTTAATTTTACTCACGTTGTAGCAGTAAACTCATACAGATTCATTCTGATTCGAATCACGAGCTCCAAAATTCCTCTCGCTGACTTATTAACGCGCTTTTATAAGTTGCACTTGTATGTAACGGAATCTTTGAACTCGATTTTTACCCGCTGTAAACGGTCAGATTAATTCGAAGTTTTGCACACTTGTCAAGGACCGATGACAATACAATAATTTCGTAGTTTTGTTCCATTGTCCTGGTCAGGATCATCAGGAATAACTATTTCCAGATTTGATGACTAATTCCTTATACTGTTTCCAAATTTGGCGACTAATTCCATATACCATTTCCAGATTTGGCAACTAAAAGATTAAGTTACAACCCTATAAAAGAGAAAACGTTTGCATCTGCAATTTCTTACCACAGTATAAACAATTGTCTAGTTTTTCTGAAAATGGAAGCAAAAAAAAAAAAAAAAAAAATAAGACTCGTGCATGTGAAAAGAAAATTTACGTTCTAATCCAACGCTTCTCAAACTGTGGGAGAAAAGATTTAAAATAATTAATAATTTACCGAATGGAAGCAAAACAAAATACATTCTGATATGATAAAAAATAAAATATGTACTCACACTGATATAAAGCACTTATAAATGTATCAGTGCGGCAAAAAGTGTTTAATAATTGATTTATCAATACTATAAACTAAAAACAAGTTTAATAATTACTACTGACTTCCATGCGCCTGTCATATACAAAATATAATCCATATATTGATAATATGTGCAGTTTTATAATATTACAGTTGCATTGTAGCCTTAGCTTCGAAGTACATTATTATTACATTCAATGTGTTATTGTTGTATAAGGGGGTTGCGATGAAAATTATGACTGAAAATTGAGTCGCAAATATGAAAAGTTTGAGATGCACTGTTCTAAGCACTCAGGCATAAAGGCCATTTTTCTAAATTCTCTTGTCAGATTTGTGGAATGAAACATCATCCTTTGCTCCACTTTACTAAAACAGCTGAGAATTGATTCAGGTCACCGGATTAAAAATAATTTCACATAAACTCTTGGATTCAAAAAGTGACTTTTATGTCTAATGCTGATGCTAGTTTCAGAGAGATATTGAGCTCTTTTTAGTGAAAATTATCATGGACTTAACACCTTCTTTTGCATGAAATATTTCAAACTTAGCTCTTCCAGATTTCCTTCTGTGTCGGCTGTTCCTACATTTTGCAAACCAGGCCGTATCAACGCACTGATAGGATTCCAATGGGTAATCCAGATTCTAAAAAATGATGCATTTAAGATTAATTCATCAATGAATAAATGATAGCTTAAAAAACTATAAATGCATAATTTTACTGTAGATCGAACTAAAAATTAAAAATAAATTATAGTTTAAAAGAACTAAAAAACGCGCTTCTATGTTTAACCGATTTATAAAAAGTAAAAAAAAATAATTCTTAATATAAGAATAAAATGATTAACGAGACAATTAATGTCATTGTGGTAAAAGCGTGGGGTGCTTTGCACTACATTTTTACACGAACTCTGTGTGCATTTCCTAATAGAACTAGTAAGGAGAATTGATACAGAACACTCCACGCTTTTACAACAATGACATTAATTTCTCGTTAATCATTTTATTCTTATATTAAAATTATTTGTTTGCTTTTCAGTTCGATTTAACGTAAAAGCGTGTTTTTTAGTTTTTTTAAACTATTAATTTTTTCTCTCAAATTCTTACTCCGACTTTGACCTTGAACATGCGCGAGGAGAAACAATTTCATGATCACGGAGCCGAAAGAAAAAGTATTTAAGTTTTAAAATGTTTCACCTACAATTCATTTCTCAGGGGAAAAGAGCATTATCACATCCTTTTTAAAAGTTATCAGCTAAAGTCAACAAGTGGTTGTATCATATTTAGCCATTCGAAATAAGCGGGCTAGAATCTTTAAAATCTCGAAACGACTCTTAGTTCTGAACAGATTCAACATGTATCGGCTTCTCGCTGTTGCTTGCATTCTCATATTTATTCTTGGGTTACCTGGGTTAAATGGATATAGATATTTCCAATATTTAAATACGGAAAATGGTAGGTAGTATTTTTTTCCTTTTTATTTGTTTCCTTTAGAACAAGTAATTTTACAAAATTCGTTTGTCTTTAATTATTTGAAATAAATCAACGATATTTATGGAAAAAAGACGATATTTGTAGCAGCAATGAAAATTTCGGTTACATTTTTAAGAATCTTGAAATTATGTTAGAAAAAAAAATATTTAACCTTGAGCTATATAAATGATTAGACAGTGGAAATGTTTTGAATTTCGTTAGAATGAAAGAAATCTATTAACTTTGGAAATATTTGGATTAAATTTTAATTTGTAAAGAATGTATAATTGTATTCGCAAAATAAACAGTTATAATAATACTAATAAGGATCTAGAATTCCAATTAGTTAAAATTGTAGTTCTTATCAGAGGATAAATGAATCTCTAATTTTGTGCGCGTTCATTTGTGTGTGGAATTCTTTATAAATAAAATGTTTCTGTAGGCATGTAAAATGCGATTGGCATGCATATTGTCAAATTTTTTTTTATTCCCCTTAATTCACTATGAACAATAAACATTCATATTTTAAACAGGTAATTTTGGATGGGACTTGCAATCTTTGTTTTAAAATTTATTCGCAACAAAATTCTAAAAGTAATGAAATTGTTTCAATGATTAATTATTTACTGAACTGCAAATTTTTATATCGAACTTTAAAAAATGTATCGAAAAATTTATTTAAAGGTTAAAATATTTAGAGAATAAAATAATTAAAAAATTGTTTATACAATTTACCGTGTTTTTATTAGAACGCTTTTCAATAAGTTAATTAAAATTTAATTGAATGTATAACATTTAATTACTTGTAAAATCCAAAAAAGGGTTCAGTAGTAATATTTGCTTTATTTCTTCATTTTATATTTGGATATATATACCAATAACTAAGCAGCAAAAGGAAAATGTAAAATCTTAATTTTTGTGGTATTTGAGAATATTTTATCTGTAATGGAGTATTTATTTCAAACATTTTACGAGTTTTAAAAAAAAAAAAACGTTGCTTAATTTTTGTAAAACTGATTTAATGTTGGTTATGCATTTCTTTAAAAATGTGTTCTTAGTTCCAATTATCAAATACCTCTTCCAAAAACTGTTTTTTCAAATTCAAAACTCTTCTTCAAATGCTGTTAAAAATTTAGTTTTCAAAAAAAAAAAAAAAAAAAAAAATTTAATTAAAGCATAGTAACTTAAATATTTATTTTCTTATTTTTATTCTATTCAATATACCATGACTTCAAAATAACCACTTTTTCAAAAGATGAAAAAGGAAGTAATCAATATAAAAAAAATACACAAATGTTTACATTAAAATGAATTAAAGTTAAGTTAATGAAAAATGCAACAAAAGCACAGTTTAAATAATTATAAAATAAAGTAAGTAAATATGAATACATAAAATTCCTTTTCAACGAATGACACAAGAGTCATTTTTGAAAAATTTCACAGAAAAATACTTTACAATTTTTATAAATATAAAGAAAATACGTTTCAAAACTCTGATTTACATTTTAAAAGTACTTTTAACTTTTTAATATGTAAAAAAATGAAAACATGAATTAAAACGTATTTCACACATACACACAAACGTCAATTTTTCAGTTACGTCTGCATTATCATTAGACAATTTAACGCCTGTTCTTTACATACAGAAATTTATTTTTAGGATGCTATTTTAATTTTTATAATTATTTAACAGTTTTTATTGTCTACTGTGGTCTTATTTCTTATGACATTTTCCTAAAAATACTATAAATTCGGTACATTTCCAGTTCGCTGGCACAAATCTCACAATGTTGGCATTATATATATGTGTGTGAAATAATTCCCTCTAGTATCCTTTTTATTTTAAATCTTTGTACTAATATTTCAAATAACTTTAATTCTTTGGCCTAAAAATAACATTGTGATCTTAATCGTAATCGTAACCGAAATCCCTGTCCCGCCCATTCTATCCAATCAGAACTACTATTACGTAATAATCACGCGCTCGCACTGCAGGTATAAAAGCCCAAATCTTTAATCGCTCACTTTGTCTGCTTGCCTTCATCATGTAAGAATGTAAACAACTGCAGCTCTTTGTTTTTGTGTCCTCCAAAATGCCGCTGCCTATTCTATATGAAAATGTACCGCAATTGTATTTTAATCTATTGATGTGTGCTTCATAATATAGGAGGAAAGGTTTCTCTGAAGATGTCTTCAATAAACCAGAAATGACAACAAACCAACACCGGCCAACGCTACTACAATACATAACATATATATATATATATATATATATATATATAGTATTATTCTCTACAAACAAGAGATAAACATCCATCAATCACATTCGAAAAACACACAGACAGTAGGAAAATCACGCAATGAAGGACACATGAGCAAACGAGATTAAAAATTATAAAATGGATGCAGCAGTATTATAAACATTGCTGACTTAGGATAGCTAATATTAGGTTGGGGAAAAATAAATCCATTAATTTTTCGGTAGATGGCTATAGTGTCGATATCTCGTGAAGCATCGATCAAACAATTTGAAATTTATGCTCATTGTCAAGATGACATTTCACACTAAAAAAACTATTTTTTTTGTTTGGTCCATTCAGGTGTGAGTTACAGAGGTGTTAAAAATGGAAGTCAACAAAGAGAACATTCGGTTCTTTTTACAGTTTTCTTTGATAAAGGCGAAAATGCAAGTCAGGTGGCTGAAATTGTGATGGTGTTTATGGTGCCGATACTGCAACAGCTAATTACGTGAAATTTTGGTTTCGTCGGTTCCGTTAAGGTATTTTTGATATTAAAGATGCACCTCACACTGGCAGGCCCTTCGTCGAAAATGTCGATAAAATCACAGAAATAATCGAAGTTTACCGGCATGTTAGTAGTCGTAGCATCGCCCAGGAGCTAAAGATCGATCATAAAACAGTTTTAAGACATTTGCGCGAAGTTGGATTCAAAAAGAAGTTCCATGTTTGGGTGCCACACCAATTAACACCAAAAAACACGATGGATCCAATTTCCATCTGCGAAGCCTTGGCCAAACGAAATGAAATCGACCCATTTCTTAAACGGATGGTGACTGGGGATGAGAAATGGGTCACATACTACAATATTGTGCCGAAACGATCGCGGTCAAAGAGCGGTGAAGCAGCTCAAACGGTGACCAAACCAGGACTAACGGTCAGGAAGGTTCTACTGTGTATTTGGTGGGACTGGAAAGGAATCATTGATTAGGAATTGCTTCCGTATGGCAAAACACTAAATAATTCTGATCTCTACTGTCAATAACTGGACCATTTGAAGATAGCTATTGATCAGAAACGGCCAGAATTGGCCAACAGAAGAGGTATTGTGTTCCCTCAGGACAACGCCAGAATACTCACTTCTGTAGTGACTTGCCAGAAACTCTGGGAGCTTGGTTGGGAAGTTTTAATGAATCCACCATATAGTCCAGACCTGTCACCAATCGATTACCACCTTTTTCTCGCATTGAAAATGTTCCGGAGTGATAAGAAATTGGGATCAAGAGAAGATAGTTAAAATTAGTTACTAGATGTTTTCGCCAATAAGGACCAAGACTTATATGAGAGAGGCAGTATGAAGCCACATTTAAAATAGCAACAAATTATACAACAAAACAGTGCATATTTGACCCAAATCGGACAATTGGAAGCATGTTAAATAAAGTGTTGATTTTCTTGGGGAGGGGCAAAAAGAATGGATTTCTTTTTCCCCAGCCTAATAAATAAAATAATTTATATAAAAGTGGGGTTGAAAACATGTTTTTTGGCCAGCCAACCTTCCCCCTTTATGTAAATAATACTGATCAAAAACCTATTGAAAGTAATGGATAGGAATATCTAAATCCATTACAAGATAGAGGTAACTTACCTAAAAATTGCACTTAAAAATGCAGAGCCACAATTTGTAAATATATATATATATATATATATATATATATATATAT
>BMAV01025177.1:124484-145267 GCA_019973955.1 Trichonephila inaurata madagascariensis | reverse complement strand
AGTAAATATGAATACATAAAATTCCTTTTCAACGAATGACACAAGAGTCATTTTTGAAAAATTTCACAGAAAAATACTTTACAATTTTTATAAATATAAAGAAAATACGTTTCAAAACTCTGATTTACATTTTAAAAGTACTTTTAACTTTTTAATATGTAAAAAAATGAAAACATGAATTAAAACGTATTTCACACATACACACAAACGTAAATTTTTCAGTTACGTCTGCATTATCATTAGACAATTTAACGCCTGTTCTTTACATACAGAAATTTATTTTTAGGATGCTATTTTAATTTTTATAATTATTTAACAGTTTTTATTGTCTACTGTGGTCTTATTTCTTATGACATTTTCCTAAAAATACTATAAATTCGGTACATTTCCAGTTCGCTGGCACAAATCTCACAATGTTGGCATTATATATATGTGTGTGAAATAATTCCCTCTAGTATCCTTTTTATTTTAAATCTTTGTACTAATATTTCAAATAACTTTAATTCTTTGGCCTAAAAATAACATTGTAATCTTAATCGTAATCGTAACCGAAATCCCTGTCCCGCCCATTCTATCCAATCAGAACTACTATTACGTAATAATCACGCGCTCGCACTGCAGGTATAAAAGCCCAAATCTTTAATCGCTCACTTTGTCTGCTTGCCTTCATCATGTAAGAATGTAAATAACTGCAGCTCTTTGTCTTTGTGTCCTCCAAAATGCCACTGCCTATTCTATATGAAAATGTACCGCAATTGTATTTTAATCTATTGATGTGTGCTTCATAATATAGGAGGAAAGGTTTTTCTGAAGATGTCTTCAATAAACCAGAAATGACAACAAACCAACACCGGCCAACGCTACTACAATACATAACATATATATATATATATAGTATTATTCTCTACAAACAAGAGATAAACATCCATCAATCACATTCGAAAAACACACAGACAGTAGGAAAATCACGCAATGAAGGACACATGAGCAAACGAGATTAAAAATTATAAAATGGATGCAGCAGTATTATAAACATTGCTGACTTAGGATAGCTAATATTAGGTTGGGGAAAAATAAATCCATTAATTTTTCGGTAGATGGCTATAGTGTCGATATCTCGTGAAGCATCGATCAAACAATTTGAAATTTATGCTCATTGTCAAGATGACATTTCACACTAAAAAAACTATTTTTTTTGTTTGGTCCATTCAGGTGTGAGTTACAGAGGTGTTAAAAATGGAAGTCAACAAAGAGAACATTCGGTTCTTTTTACAGTTTTCTTTGATAAAGGCGAAAATGCAAGTCAGGTGGCTGAAATTGTGATGGTGTTTATGGTGCCGATACTGCAACAGCTAATTACGTGAAATTTTGGTTTCGTCGGTTCCGTTAAGGTATTTTTGATATTAAAGATGCACCTCACACTGGCAGGCCCTTCGTCGAAAATGTCGATAAAATCACAGAAATAATCGAAGTTTACCGGCATGTTAGTAGTCGTAGCATCGCCCAGGAGCTAAAGATCGATCATAAAACAGTTTTAAGACATATGCGCAAAGTTGGATTCAAAAAGAAGTTCCATGTTTGGGTGCCACACCAATTAACACCAAAAAACACGATGGATCCAATTTCCATCTGCGAAGCCTTGGCCAAACGAAATGAAATCGACCCATTTCTTAAACGGATGGTGACTGGGGATGAGAAATGGGTCACATACTACAATATTGTGCCGAAACGATCGCGGTCAAAGAGCGGTGAAGCAGCTCAAAAGGTGACCAAACCAGGACTAACGGCCAGGAAGGTTCTACTGTGTATTTGGTGGGACTGGAAAGGAATCATTGATTAGGAATTGCTTCCGTATGGCAAAACACTAAATAATTCTGATCTCTACTGTCAATAACTGGACCATTTGAAGATAGCTATTGATCAGAAACGGCCAGAATTGGCCAACAGAAGAGGTATTGTGTTCCCTCAGGACAACGCCAGAATACTCACTTCTGTAGTGACTTGCCAGAAACTCTGGGAGCTTGGTTGGGAAGTTTTAATGAATCCACCATATAGTCCAGACCTGTCACCAATCGATTACCACCTTTTTCTCGCATTGAAAATGTTCCGGAGTGATAAGAAATTGGGATCAAGAGAAGATAGTGAAAATTAGTTACTAGATGTTTTCGCCAATAAGGACCAAGACTTATATGAGAGAGGCAGTATGAAGCCACATTTAAAATAGCAACAAATTATACAACAAAACGGTGCATTTTTGACCCAAATCGGACAATTGGAAGCATGTTAAATAAAGTGTTGATTTTCTTGGGGAGGGGCAAAAAGAATGGATTTCTTTTTCCCCAGCCTAATAAATAAAATAATTTATATAAAAGTGGGGTTGAAAACATGTTTTTTGGCCAGCCAACCTTCCCCCTTTATGTAAATAATACTGATCAAAAACCTATTGAAAGTAATGGATATGAATATCTAAATAAATTAAGATATAGATTAAATATAAATAAAAATTACACAAAAAAATACAGAGACAATATTTATATATATATATATATATATATATATATATATATATGCTTACAAATATAACCTCGCTTCATTCCAATACCGTTCAACCAATCACTTTGAAAATTTGCATGTATATGGTTTTTTTTTGTGGAGAAGGGTTTTGTGCTCTCCTCTTTGATGTATCTCCCCACCAGGTGGCGCTACAGCATATCAACTTCTGCGCCGTTAATATGATATTCTGGCTTCACTATCCTTCAGAGAGCAGTATTTTTTATCATACTTCCCATTTTTAACCGAGTTGATTCATTTTTTCTGGTATAAAATGTGTTTCGCATTTTTATCCTATACCGTAAAGTTAAAGGGGTTTTGCCTTTACGTATTAAAACAAAAAAAGGCAGTATTCACGGAATATTTTGAAATTTTTAAAAACACTATATTGTTAACAGAGGTACGAACTATTATTGCAAATTTCCATGGAAATTGGGTCATTTTTCTGTCTGAAAATGTGATTCGCATTTAGTTAGAGCTCTCATACTTTTACCGAAAATAGCCTTAAAATTTGCAGAGTACCCGAGCCAAATTGACACTCAAGGGATCGTTTACACGCCACATAATTGCATGATAACCACGATTTTCGCATGAAGAAAATCTATCTACTCCAGCCGGAGTCGAACCTTCAACCTCAAGCATACGGAGCGCGCAGTAACGCTACCTCTGAACCACCGGAGATGACTTTTTCTAACTGATCTCAAATATAATATTCTTTTTTAAGGGTACTGTGAGTCTGAAGGTTTGGAAAGGATTCCTGTTGGTAAGAATTGGTTCAGTGATAAATACTGCGAGCTAATTGTATGCACTTCGAGATACCGTCACATCGAAGGGTAAGTAAAATTCTATATTTCGATTTCGTCATGAATAATTCAAAATGCAATAAATTTGTTTTAATATAAAATATATAAAAAAAACACGACATCTCTTGGTAAAAGGTTGGGTTTGGTTAGATTTATTGTAAATGTTAAGCATTTGTAGGAAAATCATAAATCCCATAAATAACAACAAATTCGAATCAGCACAACTAACGTCTTTTTTTTAAAAAAATGTATAATTATTTTAAATATAAAATTCTTTACTCCTCAGAATACAAAGTGTTAAGGCTCCCGTCTGACGACCATTTTGAATTTCGTGAGCATAGTGCTAATACCCAAGGAGAGTTTTTAGTTTCAATCCTCAAATCTATTTTGGGGGAAATTTACAAAATGTATTCGAAAAAGAAAAAATATTAAATAAAGAAAGAATTTTCTATCTTATTTTACTTTCTTTCGATTTTTTTAAAATATCCTCTTAAAGATGAGAAAATTCGAAAATTCTGAATTGTTTTATTGAATTTTTTTAATAATTTTTAGATAAAAAAATCTGAAAATAGAAAGAAAAAAATGTATTAACAGAAGGACCTTTTTTTAATCATTTGCGTAAGAGATTCATATAAATGCAGTTATACAAATTCCCAATAATAAACAGAAACTTGATATGAAAGACAGGAATTCAAATTGGAAGTCTTTTATCATTAACAAATAGCAACAATGCTAACAAGCTAATATTCATAAGAAAAATGGCTAGATTTGAATACATTTTAAATTCTTTGATTTTACTTTACACTATAGTAGGGTAATCAGTTTTGATACCATACAATATTTTTTGTTATTTTAACTGTAGAAAAATATCTTAGATTATTAAAATTGCATTATTTTTATTTTCTTTTAATATCTTAAAAAGTACAAGTATTTTGTTTTTAAATATTCACATCTCCAGCTTTTCACTTTAAATTAGCACTCTAAAATAATCACAATATCCAGCTGCAAAAATATCGTCTGCAGGTAGGATATTTTAATTTTATGCATTATTTATGTAATTTTGGACATATGCATCTGGCAATGAAACTGCATCTCATAGTCTGTATTTCTTATAGCCTCAGAATTTGTTAATTTTGTTGAAAACTTGGAAAAGGCTAAATTCCCGACCGTTACATGATAAAGGCTATTATGTGTTCTCCATTGAATTCGAAACTGGCACCATTAGGTTTATATTTATCATGTGACTATGATTTCACATGAATTAAGTTCCATTGAAGATTAAGGTTCCATGTATATTCAGTGCTGCAATCGCATTTGCACCATGAAATCGTGACTTCGATACGATATGTAGAGGTTAATTATAAAAATTTTTATTTTTATTTTAAGCATATAGTGTCTTTTATTTAGAATCCGTATTTTTCTCTAAAGAAATTGTAGGTAGTTCTAACTACATAAAAAATAATGCAAAATGAATTTAAAATTAAAAAATAAAACTTAATTGATGAATAGTTATTTAAAAAAACTGTCTTAACATCAAGTGTCCTCCATTACAAGATTCAAAAATTATAATTGAACTTCAGTGAAAGAATAAAATAAAGTTTAATCACGATTCAAAATTTGATTATATATATATATATATATATATATAAAGGAGAGAGTGAACTAATATTAGGAATTGAAAAAGATTTTTCTTGACGAAAAATTTCAATAGGAAAGGGTGCAAACCATTGTGTGAGATTTGAATCGGACAGAAAATTCCTTCTTTATTTCATCGTACTCTACAACACAAGCGATATTAAGATTTTAACGATCATGTCACACTTGATTACGGACTGCCCATTGGTTCTACTGAAGTTCTGGAAAGGGTTGATTAGTCGGGGTCAATAAATAGCGATTCTGATGCAGAAATTGACAATGAAACTCGTATCGAAACTGTTACATTTTCTACTGCTTTTACATTGTTTCGAAACAGTCAAAAAATACCACATGCAGCTGGATGTAATGTCGAAGAATTCTTTCGAGTTAGGAATCAAAAAGTTTTTGAAACACAGTATTTTTAGCTGTTGAATAAACAGCGAGTAATTTCTAAATATCGTTATATTTTGTGTAGTGGCTTATTATAGAATTTTCAAAAGGTAAGCGCAAAAAAGTTATACTTTACTTGGACCCCGATGAAACGCGTAACCCCGATCGAACAAACAAAATGTCCAGTCCCGAAGAATTCATTAAATCGGGGTCTCCGACTGTATTTTTCTCTCAATTCATTTCATTTCCTTTTTATTTACAGCTGTCGTGATGCTTGGAACCCTAGAGCCAGATTCAATGGTCTTAACTGCACCCTTGTAAAAGGAGAGGGTTTTTATCCAGACTGTTGCCCCTATTACAAGTGCGAGAAGGGTGCCCCTGTTGTAGTTGTGTATAAGACAACGAATCGAACCGAAGAAGAGATAAGAACATGAACTATTGGTTCTTAACATGTTTATGAGCATTTATTTAGCATTTAAATGCTTTATTTTTCTTTTTTATTCCAAAAGATAAGACATTTTTGTTAGTCAAATATTATTAGTTATATCAATTTTTTTTCTTCATATTGCTTTATGTGTATTGCTTGTTATTTAATAAAATATGTTTTTGAAAACTTACACTTATTCCGATTTTTTTTTAAAGATTTGGTCCAGTCAGGGTTGTAAAGAATATTTGGGATATATTCTATACGCTTCACACATCACAAATTTAATACTTTGTAGAGGGATTATTTTCACATGTCAGAATAACATTTATTTGAAAAAAGTTTTGAGTGAGAGGGTGTTTATTAACGTCACACTATAAAGCAACACGAGGGCTATTGGTGGAATGTCCAAAGGAACCGAGCTCACCCGAAAAGGGTTTAGAGCTACAAACCGAACCCTCGGGAAACAGCCACCCCCGCGTGCAGTCTTTATTAGGGGAAAAAAATCAAAGTTTACATTTTATAAACAGTAGAAGACATTTAACTAACAAAATAGAAATTTAAAGGTAACTGCACTATATACATACATGTGCGTGAACGTAATGCAAATATACAAAGAAAATACAATAATAATAATAATAACATAAGGAGTATAAGAGATAGAAGAAATAATACACAGATTCCAACTTTCTTACAAATTCCTAAAAAATAATAAAATTATCCAATACAAATGCACCATACAGACAAAAAGAAAAAAGAGAGAGAGAAAAAAAGACAAGAAACATAACTAAAAAAAATTATAAAATGTTTCTTTTGAATCATATTTTCAGTTGACGCCAACACATCCTGTTGATATTTTTTTCTCTTAATTCGTTCTTCAGTTTAAAAAAAAAGCACCGGAAAGAGGATTATTTTTTTTCCATATCTCCTCCTCCATAATTATTTTAAAGAAACATAAAGGAAGAATGCAGCTGGGTAAAATAAATAAAGAGGGGGAAAAGGAGAAATTATTGAATTTTATTAAAAATATCAATTTTGCTGAAAGAAAAACAACAACAAGAAATTAACCTTAAAGTATACTCAAATTGTTGATTAAGAGTTAAAACAGGAAGCTGCAATATATTATGTGAGAAAAATAAATAATATTTAAGGTATCCAACTACGTTCGGAACCGTGATTTTAAAAAAGCGCATAAATGGATAATTTTCATGATATTTAGTGTCAATTAGATTAGAATACATGTATAAAATTATTTTAAGGACTTTTTGACAAAAAAAATTTATTTAAATACAATATTTAGGCAAAAAATTAACTTAGAATAACCTTTTTTCAAAATGTTCTCCTTTTGTGAAAAATGCTTCTATTACAATAACATTTGGCCTGTATATAGCTCATACCCCTGTACAGAGGCTCAACTATGATTTTTGAAAAATTCACATTATTTTCAGAGTTACAACCCATTATAATAATTTTTACATTATTTTCTTAAAATTTCTCCCTTCTGTTGTCGTAAAACAAGGATAAACCCACTTCTAAGTTATATATTTCAAGAATTCTAGTTGAGCCTCTGTATAGAAGTCTGAGCTATATACAGGCAAAATATTATTATAGTAGAAGCATTTTTCGCAAAAGAAGAATATTTTGAAACCTGGTAATTCTATATGTTCATTTTTTGTCAAAATATTGTACTTAAATAATTTTTTATTGTAGTACTATTCTTAAAACAATTTTATAATACATGTATTTTAATCGAAGTGACACTAAATATCAAATATTATCCATTTATACGCTTCTGCAAAATCACGGTTCTGAACGTAGTTGGATACCTTAAAGATTGAGAAGAAGAAAAAGGTCAGGAAACATTTGGGGAAGAAAAAAATTTGAATCATTGTTAAGTGACGAGAATGACGTCAGAAGTGGTACCCCACTCACCTATCTTCTGCATCGCGCCAACGTTATGATTGAGCTTCAACAGATTTAACGTGCATCCACCCCTTTACCTAGGAGGGCTTCAGTAGCATTAGAGCTCGAAACCTCAAAACCTCAAAACAATAACGCCGGCCACGAGTTAATGACTATAAACAGAGTTTTAGAGAACATAATTTACAATCACCCTTAGAACTTTAGTTGAGAGAACTAATGTTTTAGACTTACGCATGCATAATATTTCGTTTTACAGTACTGATTTTGTTCTAAATACTACTTTCATTGTTATATCATGCGTCAAAAATAAAACTAAAGTTTAAAGAATTAAGATAAATTTTCCAATATATGCAAGGCAATGAAAGTGTGGATTTGAAACATAAATATATATACCAAATACACTCTCTCAAAAAAAATAAGCAACAAACAGATGGTATTAAAATGAAAACAATTTATTAAAACGCAATGAAATTTTCACAGGTTCTTGAACAAAAGAACCAATGCCACTCAAAGTAACAGAGGATAAAACAATTTTTCTAATAAGTAGCATAAACAGTAATATTCCTAAAGGGCAAAGAAAATAACTGTTTAGTCGCAATTATTTATCAGCACAGCGTGTGACCATTTCGGCTGGAGATATAGACTCGACAGCGGCGATTCATACTTGCAAGCATGTCCACAATTACATTTCACAGGATCTTAACCCATTCTCGAAGAAATGTTCTCAAGACATTAAAATTTAGGGCAGGACTGCAGAGAACAGAAAAACATCTCACGAGCACGTCTTAGACATGCTTTATTTGGTTTGAGTCGGGCGAACGTGCAGACCATTTCCTTCAAAGTAATTTTTCACGTTGAATAAGCGTTTTCTTTTGGGCATCTGGACTGTGAAACAGTCCTCAATCCCATATTGTGACAAGTCTTTGATGGTGGGAATGGCGAAAGTGATGTTTTCCATTCTGCTGAGTGGCATGACGGTGATTGGTCGAACGATGGAATCCGGGAGGCGTAGCTACGGTGTTACATCTGGGTAAAAAAGTTGGGAGATTTTTGGCTTGAGTGAGAGCTTACACACACCTTTCTGTTGGCCAATTCTGGGCGTTTCAGGTCAATAGCTAGCTTCAAGTGGTCTAGCTGTTGACAGTAGAAATCTGAACTTAAAGTTCGGCCATACAGAAGCAACTAATAATGAATTATTCCTTTCCAGTCCCACCAAATACACAGTAGAACCTTGCTGGCCGTTAGTCCTGGTTTGGTCACCGTTTCAGCTGCTTCACCGCGCTTTGACCACGATCCTTTTCACACAAAATTGTAATACGTGACCCATTTCTCATCCCCAGTCACCTTCCATTTAAGAAATGGGTCGATTTCTTTCCGTTTATCCATGGCTTCGCAGATGGGAATTCGATCCATCATGTTTTTGGTGTTAATTGGTGTGGCACCCAAACATTGAGCTTCTTTTTGAATCCAACTTTGCGCAAATAGTTTAAAACTGTTTTATGGTCAATCTGTAGCTCCTAGGTGATGCTACGACTACTAACATGCCGGTCAACTTCAATTATTTCTATAATTTTAGCGACATTTTTTACGATGGGCCCCTGCCTATGTGAGATGCATCTTTAACATCAAAAATGCCTTAACTGAATCGACGAAACCAAAATTGCACGTAATTAGCTGTTACTGTATCGCCATCATAAACACCATTCACAATTTCAGCCGACTGGCTTGCATTTTCGCCTTTATCAAAGAAAAACTGTAAAATGTACTGCATTTTCTTTTTGGGGACTTCCATTTTTAACACCCTGTAACTCACAACTGACAAAAGAAAAAAATATATTTTTTTTATTGTGAAATGTCACCTTTGCAACGAGCATAAATTTGAAATTATTTGATCGATACTTCACGAGATATGGACACTACAGTTATTTACCGAAAAAATAATTAACTCTGATTGGATGCCCTGGGGGCAATTTTTCACGTTCCACGTTGCTCGAGTTTTAATCCCTCCATAACCCCTCCGGAGAAATTAAAAGAGAAAACCGGTTTCTCAGATGTAAATTGGAAGCCTAACAGACTATACGCGTCATTCGTTGTCTCAGCGTGTTTGTGCGTGTTCTCATAATTTCATGTTCCAGTATCGTTTCGCTTTATGCATCTTTTCCAATCAAATCATTTCATATTGTACCACCTGACCGCAAATGGATTATTTCGATGTACTGATCCACACATTGTAACATATGCATTGGTTAACAACGCGAGCCGTATATAATCTTATCGCCCATGAACAGGGAATCAGGGCCTACAGCTGCAAGATATGGAAGAAAATATGTGTCGAGGATTACATCTTGATAAACAACTGCCTCTGAAATGAAGAAATGACTACCACATGCAAACACAACGAAAGAAATAACTGCTCAATTGAAATTCTTTATATATTTATCGCATTGCACACACAGCCCTTTTTGTAGTTGTGCAAATATTATACAACGGAGCTGCTTCCGCATTTGGTTGCAAAATACATATGCAAATTTTGTTACAGTACTCGTTCTTCTAGTGTTATGTTCGTTGTACTGTGTGTTGCTTATTTTTTAAGACAGAGTAGATTATTCCAAAAAGAGACAAAGTAACTTAATACTTTCACAATTATTTTTCTAATTTACATACTGGTTATGTAATTAAGATATCCGACTACGTTCGGAACCGTGATTTTGCAAAAGCATACAAATGGGTAATATTTATGATATTTAGTGTCACTTAGATTAGAAAATGTATACAAAATTGTTTTAAGAATATTATTACAATAAAAAATTATTTAAGTATTATTAATTAAATACGACGATCGCCCATTTTTAAATGAGGGAAATTGTTTCCCTTGTGTTAAGACATGTGAAAAATTCTCTTCATTCTCTTTGATGAGTTCACAAAAAAAGTTAATGCGAAATACAATCAAATTAGAAACGAACGATTTCTCAGTCCTTACAGTAAATTTCGCTAAGCATCAAATAATATAAAATCCTTGTAACTACTAAATGTACTTAATGATAGTTCTTCGAATACATTTATTGTTTACTTAGAAACTATTATAAACGTACTCTTAATAGCTTACTTAAAAGGAATTTCTTGTACGGTTATTTGACAATTATAAATCACAGAAGTACGGTGTCGCCCATCCGATATAGTGGTTAGCAACGCTGACTGCTGTGCCGTAGGGCCTGGGTTCGACTCTCGGAGGGCCGCGGTAGACAAGTGGTATAGGTATCGGACCGTGGCTTGCCTTGTCACGAGTTCGAGCCCAGTACCACTAAAGACCTGCCGTGTAGGGCAGCGATGCACGTTAAATCTGTCGAGAGGTGAAACGTCCTCCCGTTGGTGTGGTGTGGTAGTTAGGAGATGGGGTGCCAGCTCAGGTGTCGTCCACGTCACTTGACCATGGTTCAAAATTACGTGGTCCGTCGCCAAAAGGCCTCGTATAGCTGAACAGTGCGACGTTAATATTCAATCAATCAATCGACTCTCGGAGAAGACATGGATGTTTGTAAATGTATAGTGCCTTCGCGGCAGGGGGGTACTCTTAAACAGCCATTGACCCACAAGCCCTCGCGTCAGGTTGGTGGCAGGGGATAGGAGGTGGGAGGTTTTTGACCCTCCCCCATGGTGTTCTCCTTCAAAATTGGGGTGGAACTGAGCTAAATCTTACTGTCACCTGTATGGTGGGGTCAAGGCTACGGTCAACGACAGGTGTACATTTAGTCCCTTGCCATGAGAATTTCGTGGGCCTTGATCTGACTACGTCACACAGGTGGCATTATCAACAACAACATAAGTACGGTATTATATTTAAGAAACATGTAATATAGACGTATATGCACTTGACCAAACAATCAGGCATAATTAATCTCTAAAAATTATTAATTTTCAGCTTCTTATGCTTATACTGGTGAAATAATTAGTTTTGTTAATCACCTGCAGTTATTTCTTCATCAGAAGAATCGTCTAACCGACGATTTTTAAGACTAATAATGCTTTCGTCACGGTGTTTTTAATTACTGTATCTTTCCTCGAATTACCCGCAACAAAAGCGTACGTCGCAAGAGAGCAGTTAAATATGGATTACGGTACGTATGTCATTCATTATACACACATGAATAGTTTTCGAATAATTAAATCTTAGGGATATCATTAGCTTTGATTGCGATAATTACAAAAATGCATTAATTTCTTTTTCATTTCTAAGATGCGACTTAAAAACAAGTTAAGAAACAGTATTTGTGTGATGATGCAATTAATGTGTTAATGATTTCAATTAATTTGTGTACATGATGTAATTCAATCTGTAAAATAAATTTTAGGGACTATAGAGAAAATGCGTTTTAAATAAATACCCCTTTTACATCCAGCGTGGCATCTCATTCCTGACTTTTAAAAAAAATTGTAGAAATTTTGAGAGGGTACATTTTTTTTATTAAACTAAAACTTTTTTTTTCTCTAAAGAAGCTGTGGGGGATTGGTATTTTTACCTTTGTAGACCTAGTACATTCCCCGGAAGCTGGTATCTTTTTTAGTGCGTCAAAATTTTCATTACTGTCCCAATTAATTTGGACAAATGGTAAAAAAAAAACACTTTTTTCTAAAACCCTAGCTTTTAATCATTACATACCTTAAGACAGAAAAATCTCAATATTAGTATGAAGTATGTACTCCTATAGCAAAAGTTGTGACGGGCTCATCACGCTTTCTATTAATTATCCTCTTGGGTTCTTTGGAGCCGAAAAAGGAAAATTCTTTCCAACCAAATACAGAAGCGAAGCGTGATTATGCAAATTAGGAACCTTTTAAATAGCAGAAGTTTAGCGTAAGTGGTGTGGCCTTTTGGAAAGTGATTATGCTAGTCTGAGTTTAAGCTTGTAAGCTGAATTAAGCCGATATTCCAGTGTTCAGCTATCCGTGAGAGTGTGCTCAAGTCAAGGTGGATATCATTCCACTCGAGATAAAGAAATGACATTGAGGATTCGAGTGTGTTGCTGCTACCTAGGATATAGAGGTAGAACCGTTCTACTAAATACTAGGAACTGTGTATAAACAGAAGCTAGGAGTAAGCGGTAAAGTTAATTATAGTGGTCAGGATTGCGCTTATTTGGTAATAGGTATTGTGAGTTTCTTCCCCTCAGATCCTCTAAGTTAAAATATAAATATTATCATTGTATAGTATTTAAGTTAAGATCTTAATAAAGAGATATTAAGATTATGGCAACGCCTGGTTCTTCATTCACTCCCACATTTCTAGGTCACGAGGATAACTTAGAAGTAAGGCATCCCCCACGGGCTAATGCCTTACAAAATGACCTCTTCAACTCGTTTTGGTAGTGACTCCACTAGTACAACGCACACATGTTCTTAACTTCCTCATCTAGAAACACACTTGTATAGCACTTTTTATCATTTGTTCTGTCGTCATGCAACTCATCTTAGCTTAATAATTCTTGAGTATATGTCACAGATTCTCAATAGAATTTAGGTTTGGTGACTCACCAGACTAAATTATCCCTTTAATTTTATTTTCCTGCAAAAAAAGCCTGAACCCATATCGAATTGTGACAAGAAGCAAAATCATATTGAAATGTTCCTTCAAATATTTCCATGGATGGAAAAGTCATGTCTTTAAAAAAACTAAGCTTTCAGTGCCATGTGTTGTGAAAAAAAACCCAAAACATTTGATTAGAAGGGTGATTTACAGTCCATCGGATATGATGGAGGCAGCAGAGTTTCAACTTCACTTCGTCTAACTACACTTGATTTGTATCCCTGCTCAAATAAATGAGTTTCAACACTGTATATCAGCTTTTCCTAGTTGTTAACAGTCAAGGATCGGTATTTTTGGCCTAAACTAAATATTATTTTCTTGTTTTCTGAGTTAGGAATTGCTGTTTCCTCGGTCGTGATGCCTTACGGTTATTTTCCAGAACCCTTTTCTGTACAATTGAAGTACTTACTTCAACACCATAATCCAATAAATCCCTTCAAAGGTCTGTACTTGTCCTACTTTGGTTTATTTTGCTATTCCTATCAGTTCTTGGAGTAATTTTCCGTTTGAGCCCACATTTTCCTTTTCTTTTTGGAGAAAATGATCAGGAATCTTGAAATGTTCTTAAAATTCTTGAAACACTTGATTTGCCCACACCAACTACCGTAGCTATATCTCTCACAATCATATAAGTGTGTTTATCAAGAGCGATTATTTTAGAACGCTTCCTCGTAGTAATATCCATCTCTGAACATGCAAAAGTAACACGTTATGTGGAATGCAAAATTATAACCACGAGCAACCCCACTGAAATTCTCACAATTGAACTACTAATGTACTAACGAGGAAATCATAGTCAAGGTCAATCCGTCACATTACTTCTGGGCAGGTATAACCGGTTTGAGGTGGTTCAGGACATAACTGGTAATCACATACCAACTCATACAAGAAAAAAATGTTTGTCCCAATTAGTTCGAACAGTATAGTAGGAGGATACCAATTGCCGCAAATAGTTTTGACGCCCAGTTTCCTCCCTAGAGGGAGGCACCTGAGCTCTGACGTTTCGAAATTGTACTTATTAATTTAATTCTGCCGAGAGAGTGGCCGCGGTAGCCGAGTGGTATAGGTATCGGACCGTTGCTTGCCTTGTCACGAGTTCGAGCCCAGTACCACTAAAGACCCGCCGTGTAGGGCAGCGATGCACGTTAAATCTGTCGAGAGCTGAAACGTCTTCCCGTTGGTGTGGTAGTTAGGAGAGGGGGTGCCAGCTCAGGTGTCATCCACGTCACTTGACCATGGTTCAAAATTACGTGGTCCGTCGCCAAAAGCTCTCGTGTAGTTGAACAGTGCGACGTTAATAGTCAATCAATCTGCCGAGAGCACCTAAACAAAACGAGTACTCAAGGGATTTTTTACATGTGGCACAATCATACGTCATAGACGCTGTCGATTTTCTGCATCATGAAAATACACCAACTTGTGATGGAGTTGAACCCGCAACTTTATGTGTAGAAGGCCAGCGACAATCCAACCACGACACGAACTGGCTATTAAACTAAAACTGAATGTGCTTGCAGTAAGAGTCAATATGGAAATCGCATACGAAATTGAATAAAACTGTGACACTATTTTCTTTAACATATTTATTAATATTAAAACGAATGTAATCATTTTAAAAAAGTGTGGCTCTCCTGTATTCTACGATCCCATAATAAGGCTCACAATCCAAAACAAGTTACCCACCCCTTGTATTGATACATATACAGAACCAATAAAGTGTTATTTATTTTTTTGATAGGAAATCCAAAAAATTTAAAATTTGAAGCATTTACCCAGTGTACCCTCTCTTCTAGGAACTTATGTCCTGATCTTAACCTGCCTTAACTTGGACGATTTCAAAATCTGAAAGCTTTGCTTTATCCCTTTCGTGGCTAAGGTAAATATTTTCGCCCATTTTAAAATTAGTAATTGTTGCATTTAATTACAGCCATATCAGCAATATGTATACAGAATGTTAAAATATAGAATGTATGTCAAATGCAATAGCATAACAAGTAATATAAAAAAAAATTAAGTCAATTTCTACTTAGTTCAACGAAGAAGAATTTTATTTTTGTAACTTTGTATTAAATAATTACACAATTAATATAAATATGTATATATATATATATATGAGAGAATCACACTATTAAGTGGCGAAAGGGAAAGCGATTTTCCTTGCTATATAGGGTAGTGGACTATTATTTTTGTTTGTTACTATTTATTCATATATAAATCACATTCCTAAAATTTAGGGCATCTCATTTAGGATTCGAACCCATGATCTTTGAAATAGAAGTACAGCGCGCTATCCATTGCGACACACACACAATGAGCGATTTTTCTTTTTATGTAGGGTGTTGGATTATTATTTTTGTTTTTTACTATTTATTCATTAATTAAATTTAACTAATGATTTAATATCTGAAAAAACTGTATTAACATCAAGTGTTATCCACTACAAGTTTAAAAAATGCATTTGAATTTGAGTGGATGAACAGAAAGTATTTTATTAACGATTGAAAATTTGAACAAGATATATATATGCAATATTTTTCGCTATAATGGACATGTGTATTGTGTCAGATAGTTTTTTGTAAGTTGCATTTTTTTAATAATAATATTTATAAAATCATAGTGCATACACACACAAAATTACGGAAATGTCCTAAATAGGCTATATATATAGTTCCGATTCAGGAAAAAAATAAATACAACTAATACACTTATTATATAAGTTGACTAAATAAAAACTAGGTAAAATAAAATAATGTATAGAATAGAATATTTAAAATTAAAACTAACATGAGGTAAATTAGGACTAAACTAAAATTAAGCTTACAACATTAGATTAAGAAAAACTGAAAATATTTTAATATATAGGACGAATAACAGGATAAGATGAAGAAGTGTATTTACTTATTTTCTTAAGTTCAAAGTAATCCAAGTTCGTACAGAATGAGCGTGTTGTGTCTGCAAAAAGATCCATTGTGTCTATAGAGCAAAAAATCATGTTTCCAGAACTATCACGCTGCTTGAAGTGTGGCGGTACAAAATATATACCACCTATTTTTTAAAACTTTGGACACCCTTTATTTGAAAAAGTGTTTAAAATTATTAATATGTACCAGCTTTTGTTTAATAATTATAATTTTGTGAGGTTTAAGGGTGACATCTCTCGCGTTCTTCTTCTAACATAACTCCTACGTTCTTTGACGGCCACGATTAATGGCAAAACTTTTCCAACCCAATACCAAGAAGAGAAACAAAGCGAAAATGCAAATAAGATATACTTTAAAAGGATAGAGGGTTTAGTGAGATAGGACGGCAATCTTAGAGATAACTTAGTGCGGAACAGTTCGGAACAAGTGTTAGACGGCCTACTCACAAGAAAGAAGGATACGCCCATCTTCAATAATAATAATAATTATAAGAAAGAGTAATAGTACCTGAGTACACCTCTCTACAAGTAGCAGAGTAGGTGAGTCTTCAACCAAGGTAGGAGGGTTACTTTATAAACGGTAATATTTTGTATAGAAAGCTAGATTAGGCAGGTAATTAACTACAATTAGGATAAGTGATCTAGTTGTGCGATCTGACTTAAATACTCAGTTTAATTTGTGGCTTATTCTCACTTAAAGAAAGTTGTTCATTAGAATTAAGTAATTTAAGTTATTCTTAATAAAAGTTGTATTAAGAATTATAAAATGTCTCATCCTTTAGATAATCCCACACCTCTAGCTTACGCGGATCCAACACGACATAGCTATCGCAGGATGGCTATGTCACAAAGGTATCCAACTACTTTCGGAACCGTGTTTTTAAAAAAGTGCATAAATGGATAACTTTCATGATATTTAGTGTCTCTTAGATTAGAATACATGTATAAAATGGTTTTAAGAACATTATGACAAAAAAATTTATTTAAATACAATATTTTGGTAAAAAATTAACTTAGAATAGTCTCTTTTTTCAAAACGTTCTCCTTTTATAAAAAATGCTTCTATAATAATAATAGAGTGTGTGTGTGTGCTCATATGACGTAAAGACTTCCCCAGAGAGTCTGATCTAAGATTTTTGAAAATTTCACATTTTTTTCAGAGTTACTACTAATTGTAATATATATATAATTATCGGCGTCTTTTTCTTAAAATTTCTCCCCTCTGTTGTCGTAAAACATGGATAAACTCACTTCTAAGTTATATATTTCAAAAATTCTAGTTGAGCCTCTGTACAGAGATCTGAGCTATAGACAGGCAAACTATTATTATAATAGAAGCATGTTTCACAAAAGGAGAATATTTAGAAAATGGGTCATTCTATGTTCATTTTTTGTTAAAATATTGTACTTAAATAATTTTTTATCGTAATACTATTCTTAAGACAATTTTATATGCATTTTCTAATCTAAGTGACACTAATATCATAATTATTATCCATTTATACGCTTTTGGAAAATCACGGTTCCGAACGTAGTCGGATACCTTAAGGCTGTTTTCGCTGTACACACAAAAGTGTGAACTTAACGCGGTGCACATATTTTCGGACAGAAAAAATGCCTCAATTTCAATAAAAATTTATGACATTGTAACTCATGCATTTTTTTATAATATATTGTTTTAAAAATTTCAAAATATTTCATAAATAATTAGTTTTTTCTTTTAACATGTAAGGGGATTGCTCATTTATTATTACGGTATAAGAGAAAAAATACGAAACACATTTTATAATAGAAAAAATGCATCAACTCGGATAAAAAAAGAGTAGTATGATAAAATAAGCGGATTCTCTTCAGGATAGAGAAGCCAGAATATAATATTAATGTTTGAGTATTTTTATATCTGAAAAAATATTTCGAATTCGAGTCCTGTACTTTAACATTAACCGAAAACAGCCTTAATCGTGAAAGGAAATAAATCTTATGTTAATTCTGATGAAGAGAACTAATGATTATATCAGATTTTATCTCTTTGGGAAGAGAGATGAACAATTGCACACACACATATGCAAGTACGCACTGCGCAAACTTTAATTTTACTCATGTTGTAACAGTAAATCATACAAATTCATTCCAATTCGAATCATTAGTCTAAAACTCCTCCCTATAACTTATTTTTCTTAAGTTCTTGCTCCGACTTTGACCTTGAATATGCGCGAGGAGAAACAATTTCATGATCACGGAGCCGAAAGAAAAAGTATTTAAGTTTTAAAATGTTTCACCTACAATTCACTCCTCTGGAGAAACGAGCATTATCACATCCTTTTTAAAAGTTATCAGCTTAAGTCAACAAGTGGTCGTATCATATTTAGCCACTCGAAATAAGCGGGGCTAAAAACATTAAAATCTCGAAACCACTCCTAGTTCTGTACAGCTTCACCATGCATTGGCTTCTCGCTGTTGCTTGCATTCTTGTATTTATTCAGTGGTTACCTGGGTTAAATGGGCAAGATTCTTCAGGATATACAAATACGGACGATGGTAGGTAGTATTTTTTCCACTTTCGTTTGTTTACTTTAGAATAAGTAATTTTTTACAAAACTCGTTTGTCTTTCTAATTATTTGAAATAAATCAACGTTTTCTTTTATGAAAAAGACTTTACTATTAGCAACGAATATTTCAGTTGCATTTTCAGGAATCTTGAAATTAAGAAAAAAAAAACTATTTAACTGTGACCTATTAAAAGTGATTAAAATGTGGAAATGGTTTAAATTAATTCATTTGAATTTCGTTATAAAGAAAGAAATCAATTAATGGCAATACTCAATAGAATAGTCAATTAGTACATTAAAAAGAGATTAGATATAATCCTTTTATTTATTAATTTTGGAATATTTGAATTAAATTTTCATTTCCAAAGAATATATAATTGTATGCGCAAAGTAAAGACTCACAATAATTATATTGATATAACTAGATTGGATTTGCAATCTTTGTTTTAAAATTTATTCGCTACAAAATTCTAAAAGTAATGAAACAATTTCCAGTGATTAATTATTTACTGCACTGCAAATTTTTATATCGAATTTCAAAAAATGCATCGAACAATTTATTTAAAAGTTAAAATATTCAGAGAATAAAATTATCAAAAAAATAGTTTAAACAATTTACTGTGGGTTTTTTTTAAACATCTTTTTCAAGAAGTTGATTAAAATTTATTTGAATGTTTAATATTTACTTAAATTGCTATTTGTAAAAAATGCAAATGCACTAACGACTTGTATTAGTATAAACAAATGACGAAATTTTCAAAGAAATATTAAATGTCCGAAATCAATATTTGGTGTAGCCACCACGCGCTGCTATCAGAGTTGCCAGAAATTTACACAGAAAAGTAGCACGAAGAACGGGGGGAGTAGCAAAAAGTAGCGAATCGATTTTCATTTGCAAATTAAATGTCATCTTTTTAATTTTGCAAAACTGTTTTAAAAAATACGTTAAAATGCTTTAACTATTTAAATCATTTAAAATACACCCAAATTCTTCCTGCTCAGTATCATGATCTACTATGTCTTTTTTTATAAATTTCTGAATTGTATTTGAGCATTTGTGGGGATGGAAGGAAATCAACGCACAAAAAGTATTTCTTCTAAAATTATTTTGATTCTGAGAATTGAATCGAACAGCTCGAGGCAGATTCGATTCCTTAAATTTCTCTTTGTTGACTTCGTTCTGGAAAATACCCTTTCCACAATGGCATTACTTATGGGTAGGCTGTAAAACTTTAAAGCAAACATAGCTAAATCTCTTAAAAATGGATTTCCAACTGCGTCTTTTATGCTAAAAATGTGACACCAAAATAATGCTCCATCATTTAAAAGCTCAGATTCAGAAGGAAAAACATGTTTTAAATGTATGAAAAATTTGTCTCCGTTGGTTCTCCAGAACATCCAATTTAGATTGGTCTGCTAACTCTAAAAGCAGATCAGAAAAAGAAAGATGTGAATTTAAAAAAAATATATCAGGGGAAAAATTCTTTATCTTTTTTAAAGTTACGTAATTTGAATGAATTCGGTTTAAAAAAGTTGCTCACACGATATCTTGAGAAAATCATGACATCTTTGATAAACTTTCTTTTGTAGATTCTGTAGAAATTACTTTACGTTTGTTTGTCAATTAATTTAAAAATACGTTCCCAAAATCAACTTCTTCAATCGGTAAGTAAATGCTTGCCAAACTCATGTCAACTTCGAGATTCACCCATATAGGGTAGATTCTTCTTCTTAGAAGAGTATCTTCTAGTTCTCTCAGCAATTTGCAATGGTCAGTAGGAATACTTTGAAAAAGCAAGTTAATCTGCTCAAATTCTGCTAAAACTGGCCAAACAAATGTCAGATATAACTCATTTACCGGATCCGAATACATTCTGAAAAGCTCTCTTGCAAGATATTTATCGCACACAGAGAAAGCAAGTAGAAAATGAAGCTTTAAGGAATCCCAGTTGTTAAGGATTCTTTTAAAGCAATTGCTTCTTGCTAGCCATCTGGTTGAGTTGAGTT
>BMAV01025177.1:106946-119484 GCA_019973955.1 Trichonephila inaurata madagascariensis | reverse complement strand
AAGACTCACTATTAATGATTAACTACTATATACTCACGATTAACATTAATACACCTCTTGAGTACCAGAGTCAAATTGCTACTCAAGGGATCTTTTACATTCCACATTATCATATGATGCCTACCATTTTCGCATCCAAAAAATGGATCGACTCTAGTTGGTATCGCATCCGCAACCATAGGCTTATAATGCGGGCACGCACCTCTAAGCCACCAGAACCTATTTTTTTCCAACTGATCTTAAATATAATATTCTTTTTTTAAGGGTTTTGCAAGTTTGAAGGTTCAATTAGGGTCCCTGTTGGTGAGACTGGCTATAACGATAAGAAATGCGAGTTATTAAAATGCAAACGAGGATTCTTTTCCACCTTGGGGTAAGTAAAATTCTATATTTCAATTGCGTCATGAATTATTCAAAATGCACAATAACTTTGTTCTAATATAAAACTAATTAAAAAAAACACGACACCAGTTGATAAAGGTTTGGTTAGGTTAGATTTATTGTAAATGATAAACATTTGTAGAAAAATCAAAAATCACATAAAAAAAAAAAATTCGAATCAGCACAACTAACGTCTTTTTAAAAAAAAATGTATAATTATTTTAAAGATAAAATTCTTTACTCCTCAGAATACGAAATGTTAAGGCTCCCGTTTGGCGACCATTTTGAATTTCGTGAACATAGTGCTAATACCTAAGGAGTTCTTTGTTTCCCTCCTCAAATCTATTTTTTGGGAAAGTTGCAAAATGCATTCGAAAAAGAAATAAATTAAATAAAGAACTTTTATCTTACTTAACTTCTCTTCGATTTTTAAAGAAGGAAAAATTCGAAAAATTTGAATTGTTTTATTGAATTTTTGAATTTTTAAATAAAAAAATTCGAATATAGAAAAGAAAAAAAAATTATTTAAAATAGAACTTTTTTTAAGCACTTTTCTAAGAGATTCATATAATTGCAATTATACAAATTCCCCAAAATAAACGGAAACTTAATATGAATGACAGGAATGCAAAATATGGCTTTTAGATGGAAGTCTTTTATCATTAACAAATAGCAACCAATACTACTATGCAAATATTCATAAAAAAAATGGTCAGATTTGAATGCATTTAAAATTTTTTCCGTTTACTTTACACTATAATAGGGTAATTAGTTTTGATGTCATAGACTTTTTTTTTATTATAGCTATAGAAAAATACATCAGGTTATTAGAGTTGCATTATTTGTATTTTCTTTTAAAATGTTAAAAAAGTACAAGTAATTTTTTTTAATACCCTCTTCTCCAGCTTTTTACATTAAATTATTCATCTAAAATAATCACAATATCCAGCTATAAGAAACCTCTATTTAACAAATAATAAACTCCGATTTAATGAAATATTTCAACAGTTGAAAAAGTCTTTTTAATAGCTTGTATTAAAAATTGGATTTTTTTTTAAATAACTTTTTTTGTCCAGAACAGAAGCATGTAAAATAATTATAAAAAAAATTAAATCACATTCTACTAAGGTCAACAAAGATAAAAAAAAATTCGTCTATAAAATTTAATTAATGGATTTCTGAACTTAGTGGCACCACAGCCCTGAGAGCCAAGTCCTACTTTGCCTCAGTATAAACGACCTCAGGCGCTGGAGTGCATGAGCAGTTGTTCCGGACAGGTAGTCAGTCTGACGTAAAACCCCTAGTGTTCAGTTCCCAAGCAAGCTTGGTACTCATTTATCGACCCACTAAAGGAATGAAAGGCTGAGTCGAACTTGCGCAGGTCGGGATTTGAACTCCAGGCCTGAGGTTTGGAAGCGCGATACGCTACCACTGAGTTGAGTTTGGGTTATTACAAGAAACAAGTTTAAAAAAATACACTTCAAGTTTTAAAAAAGTACATTTAAAGCCAAGAAAAAATACGTTAGTAAAATTTACTGACGTCATCTTTTTTGTAGCTAGTTGAAACTGCGACAGAAATAAAGCAGAATTAATTTAAAATTAAAAAATAAAATTTAATTAACGAATTAATATTTGAAAAAAACCTGTATTAACATCAAGTGTCCTCCACTACAAGTTAAGAAAAAATATATTTGAAATTCAGTGGATGAATAAAAAGAATATTATTAACGATCGAAAATTTGAGAAGATATATATATATATATATAAATAAATGTATGTAGGGAAAGAAGTGAACTAAAAGTAGGAATTGAAAAAGATTTTTCTTGACGAAAGAAATTTTGACGAGAAAAGGTGCAAAACATTTTTGTCTTTACAGGTGAAGATGAATCATGTGTGTAACCTGTTGCGTGAGATTTGAATCGGACAGGAAATTCCTTCCTTATTTCATTGTACTTTACAACACAAGCGATATTTTAACGATCATGTCACACTTGATTATGGACTGCCCATTGGTTCTACTGAAGTTCTGGAAAGGGTCGATGAGTCGGAGTCAATTAACAGCGATTATGATGTAGAAATTGATAATGAAACTCATATCGAAACTGTTTTATTTTCTATTGCTTTTACATTTTTTCGAAACAGTCAAAAAATACCACATGCAGCTGGATGTAATGTCGAAGAAGAATTCTTTCGAGTTAGGAATCAAAAAGTTTTTAAAACACAGTATTTTTATCTGTTGAATAAACAGCGTGTAATTTCTAAATATCGTTATTTTTTGTGTAGCGGCTTATTATAGAATTTCCAAAAGGTAAGCGCAAAAAAAATTGTATTTTGCTTGGACCTCGATCTAAGGAACAAAACGTTCAATCGCGATGAATTCATTAAATCGGGGTCCGACTGTATTTTTCTCTCAATTCAAATCATTTTCTTTTTATTTACAGTTGTCCAGATCTGCCGGCACCTGTAAGCCCGGAAAATTGCATGCTTGTAAGAAGAGAAGGCCACCATCCAGACTGTTGTCCTCGTTACAAGTGCGTCAATGATGAAGATTAAAACGTCGACTAGGTTTAAAACACAATGAATCGTGCCGTAAGAGATCCACAACAGCGCACGATTCTCACCAATCATCGGTTCATCAAACGTTTATGAGCATTTAAATGTTTTATTTTTCCTTTTTATTTTAAAAGATAAGACATTTGGATTGTTAGTCAAACATTAATAATCATACCATTTTTCAATTCCTACTATTAGCTCTCTCCCTCTCTATATATTTATTTATTTATCTCGGTGGAATTTTCAATCGTTCATAAAATACATTTTAAAGCGCTCCATTGAGCTGAAATTTTATGTACATGATTGTTTTGGATGACAATACAATAATATAATAATAATTAATAAAAATGAGTTGACTAAAACTAATTATTTAAAGAATTACAAATACACAACCACGTTGGCATCCTTTTTGGCGACTTAGCGACCCTTTGGGCGACTTGTGTCTAAACTTGAAAAGGTTTTTTTCTCACGTTTTAAAGCATTCAGTTGAACTGAAATTTTATAGACACGATTGTTTTGGATGACAATACGGTACGTTAATGATAATAAATAATCATTAATGACCACTTAATGTTGTGATGCTGCCCTATGTATATACATATTTATATTAATTGTAACTATTTAATAAAAAGTAGCTAAAATAAAAGTTTTCTTTGTTGATCTAAGTAGGAATTGACTTAAAAAAATTTTTTTATATTACTTTTTTTTTCTCGATACTGTTGTAGGTGTATTGCTTGTTATTTAATAAAATGTGTTTTTAAAAACTTACACTTAGTCGCTTTATTTTTGAAAGATTTTGGCTCTTACTCATATTTGATATATCTTATAGGCTTCGCACAACACATATTTCCTACTTTTAACGTGGTTATTTTCACATGTCAAGATAATATTTATTTGAAAACAAGTTTTAACTCAGGGGGTGTTTATTAACGTCGCACTACAAAGCAATACGAGGGCTATTGGTCAAGGATCTCGTAAATTCGAATCTTGGTCAAGTGACGAGAATGACGTCAGAAGTGGTACCCCACTCACCTAACTTCTACATCTCGCCAACAGATTTAACGTGCATCAATCCCCCTACACCTAAGAGGGCTTCAGTATCACTGTAACTCAAAACATTGAATCGATAACGCCAGACACTAGTTCGTGACTATAAAGAAATTTAGGAGAACATAATTTGCAATCACTGTAACTGATACAACCTTAGTTGGACTAATGTTTTAAACTTACACATGTATAATATTTCGTTTTAAAGTATTGATTTTGTTCTAAATAACGTTATGCATTGTTATATGATGTGACTACAATAAAGCTAAATTAAAGTTAAAAGAATTAAGATAATTTTTTTTGCAACTTATACAAGGCAATGAAAGTGTGGATTTGAAACATCACAAAAATATGTACCAAACACATTCTCTCAAAAAATAAGCAACACGCAAACAAAAAAATGATAAAGAAATGAAAACATTTTATTGAAATTTTCACAGCTTGTTGAACAAAAGAGCCAAGACCACACATAAAATAACAGAGGATAAAAACAATTTTTCAGTTCCTACTATTAGTTCACTATATGTCTCTATATATCTCGTTCAAATTTTCAATCATTAATAAAACACATTTTAAAGCGCTTAATTCAGCTGAAATTTTACACACACGATTATCTTGGGCGACAATATGGTAACTTAATTATAATTAATAAAAATTAATTGATTATAACTAATTATTCAAAGAATTACAAATACAATCACGTTCGCATCATTTTTGGCGATTTAGCGACCCTTTTGGCGACTTGTTTAAAACTTTAAAACGTTCTTTTCTCTCGTTTTAAAGCATTCAATTGAACTTAAATTTCTTAAACACGATTGTTTTGGATGACAATATAATACTTTAATGATAATTAATAAAAATTAATCGTCATTTAATATTGTGATTCTGTCATATGTATATACATATTCATATTAATTGAGTTATTTGATAAAAAGTAACTAAAATAAAAAAAATTTTGTTGACCTAAGTAAGAATTGACTTTAAATTTTTAATTTTATTTGGTCTAAAAAGCAGTATAAACAATAATAATCCTAGCGTGCAGAAAAAAAATTTTTAGCTGCTTACATTTAACATCACAGCTTTGACCATCGCTACTTCAGGCACAGACTCGACCGCGACAATTCATACTAGCAAGCCTGTCTTCAATTACACTTTGAGGGATCCAAGCCCATCCTCGAATACAGGGTGCCAAGACACTAAAGTTTAGGGGAGGATGGGACAGCACATAAAGGCTTCTCCCGCGCATGTCTTAGACATGCTTTATTTGGTTCAAGTAGGGAGAACGTGCTGGCCATTCCCTTCGAACCAACGTTTCATTAGTTGACAACGCACAAGCCCTATGTAATCTTGAGTTATAGTCCATGAACATAGAGTGAGTGCGAATATTAACGTCGCATTGTTCAGCTACACGAGGGCTCTGTGTGACGGACCTCGTAATTGTGAACCATGGTCAAGTGACGACGACGACACCTGAGCTGGCACCCCCTCTCCTAAATACCACAACATACCAACGGGAGGCCCTCGGTAGATATCTCGTTTCAGTTTTCGGCTGATTTAACGTGCATCGCTCCCCTACACGGCAAGTCTTTAGTGGTGTTGGGCTCAAACTCATAACATGCCAGCCACGATACCTTGACCACTAGGCTACCGCAGCAACTCAAGAACAGGAAATCAGGGCCTATAGCTGCAAGATATGGACGAAACATATGCGTCGAGTATTACATCCTTTTAAATAACTGCCTCTGAAATGAAGAAATGGTCCCAACAAACAAACACAACGAAAGAAATAACTGCAGAAATGAAACTCTTTTTATAGTTGTCGAGTTACACACATAGCCTCTTGTGTGGTTATGCAAATATTTTAAAGCGGAACTGCGCTTTCGCATTTCACTGCAAAATACATATGAAAATGTTGTTACTGCAATCTCGAGTTAGGCTCATTTTACTGTTCGTTGCTAATTTTCTTAAGATAGTGTAGATTATTCCACAATGGGAGAGAAAAAGTAATTTAATACTTTTATTAATTTATCGAATTTATATACTCCTTTTGTATGCATTAATTATTAATTAAAAATTCTTCCTTTAAATCACTCATGTTAAAATTTTTAGAAAAAGTCAGCACGTAATATACGAGTAAATATACTTTTACATGATAGCATTATATTTGAAAATATTAAGTATTAAAATACAGATAATTAATATATAATTTAATGATTTTAAATGCTTCAGGTTTACTGCGTCATTTGATACATTTGAAATATTATTGAGACTAAGTTACAAGACTTACTAAGCGAGTATGTTTATATCTTCGGGAAAGAGTACAAGTTTATTAAATCACGAGTTATTAAAAAAAATGTTATCCTCACAGAAGCAATTGTATGCTACTTTACTGCCAAATTTTGTGTCAATCAAAGCAGTATTTGTTGAGAATTTTTTACATTTTACATCCGTGCTTAACTTTTGGGAGTGTATTTCGTTCAATAGGCATAACTTTTAAAGCTAAAGTGATCGATTTTAAACTGTTATTCAAAACAATAATAATTATTCTTCATTATGAAATTTAGCCTTATATTTACTCCAAAATTAAGACATTTAATCTTTTATTGGGTTTTTTTTCCACCGCTTTCAATAAACTAGACTTTTGTTTTAGTGTCATTTTTTAAGCAAATGGTCGTGACTAGAAATTGGAAAATGATTATTAATAATTAATTTTATAATTTTAAATCCCAAAAAGGAAATTCTTATTATAAAATAATGAATATGTTTGTTTTGTATAATGCATCAAATAAGTATCCATTTTTCCATAAAAATTTCTCCGTTTGTCAGCCATTTTCTTAATTTATGAGGTATTGAAAGAAACACAATTGGAAGAACCAAATGTTGAAAGCTTTCTCACATTTTGAATATTTTTCTCATATAGTGAATGTACATAATGACGATTTGAAACAATCAATTTTCTTATTTTATACTCTAATTTAATTATCCTTACATACATATTATATATATATATATGTGTGTGTGTAAAGATAATTAAATTAGAATTAAAATTAAATTCCATACATAAAACTTAACTTTTATTTTCCATTACGTCTTCAAGTAGTAAATTAAACACCCAATTATTCCTCCGAAACAGATGGCCCAACCTGAAAACACTTCTAATCTCACATCATTATTTTTTATGGTCTATATGTCAACATTAATTTTCAAGTACAACTCATAAAATAAGAGATGCTTCACATCTGGGCATAAGGGGTAAAAACACTCAGATTTCACTTTGGTGTCATTTTTCTCCCAGCGACAGAACATGTAGATGGCTCGATGAATAAAGACCATTTTTAAAATTAAGCTTGATTTTGACTTGAAACATGTCATATATATACACGAGGATGGTCCCATAACTACCCGTCTTGACTTAGAGATGTCGGTAGTTGTTTGAAAAATATCACTGTATTAGAAAGTACGCAATTTATAACTCATATGTTTCAAATTTGAAGACGTCTTGTTGTTTAGTAGTCTGATGTCATAGCCTGATAGTGAACGTCTTCAGTGAATTTGTGAAAATGGAGGACTTTCGACCTCGTTATCTGGCAATACTTTTATTTGAAAGGCCTCAACCCAACCAATATAAAAGCTGAACTACATTCTACTCTGAATGAGTCTGCTCCTTCGTTTACAAAAGTAAAATATTGGGTTTAAACGAGGCCGTACGAGCTGCCAAGATGGGCATCGCAGTGGTTGACTAAATAAGGTGACGACTCCAGAAATGGTGAAAGAAATCCACAAAGCGGTACCGGAGGATCGTCGACTGCAAGTACGCGAGCTAGCAGACATAGTAGTTATTTCAAAAAGTGCGGTACATCGCATATTATCTGAAAAATTGGACATGAGAAAGCTGTGTGCAAGATGGGTGCCGTGTTTGCTCACAATCGAGGAAAAACAGTGTCATGAAGATGTTTCATTTGAGTGTTTAGCGAAGTTTCACAGCAACAAAGCAAAATTTTTGAGCCGTTTCATAACCATGGATGAAACTGGATGAAACATGGGTCCATCACTTCACACCCGAGACAAAGTAACAATTAAAACAATAGACTGACAAGGGAGAGCCGGCTCCTAAAGAAGGCAAAGACCGTTCCATCGGCAGGCAAGGTCGTGGCGTCGGTTTTCTGGCATGTTAGCGGGATAATTTTCATTGACTATCCTGAGAAAGGAAAAACAATCAACAGCGTGTATTGCGCGAATTTATTGCAACGTTTGAGCGAAGAAATCGAGCAAAGACTACCTCATTTGGCTAAGTAGAAAGTGTTGTTTCATCAAGACAATGCACATGCTCAGAAATCCGCTTTTGCAATGGCCAAAATTAATGAATTAAAGTTGTTCGAATTGCTACCTCATGCACCCTATTCACCAGATTTAGCCCCTTCTGGTTATTTTCTGTTCCCAAACTTGAAACAATGGCTCAGTGGTCAAAGATTTTCCATAGATGAAAAAGTGATTTCTATGGTTAAAGGCTATTTTGAGGAGCAGGACAGTTATTATAAAAGGGTATCGAACTTAATGCACATTGCTGGGAAAAGCGTATAGAGCTAAAAGGAGATTATGTTGAAAAATAAACATATTTTTTTCCAAAATTTTGTGTTTCCTTTGTTGTGCCGGGTACTTCTAGGACCATCTTCCTATTATAAATTTTGAACAATGCTCTAATTACATTAAGTGGGATCTTTAAAAAAATTAGCATAGTTAACAATTTTTTTTAAAAAAAAACTACAATTTGGATTACTTTACAGTTTTTAAGGTTTAATTAAGTTTTAATGCCATTTTTATAAAACTTCTTTTAAATTTTACTTTTAGAAAAATATATCTTCAAAACCTATCATAACAGCGACGAATTAAATAAGTTCATGAAAAATGTTAACTTAAATTATGATTAAAAGCTAGATTTTTATTTTTACTTGTAAAATAAAAACAATTTTTGAATCATCTAGTTTCTCTCGTCCTACTCAAAATCGATCTAGTAAAGTTAATTAAAGCTCCAATTTAATCAAATCATATTTAAGAAAACTACATTTAGAACGAATTTAAAAAATGTCAGACTTCCCTATTACTTTCATTAGTTGAATTTTACTAGAGTGGAAAACGTTACGCGGTTCAGGTCAATTTAACAAATTAATATTTTTAGGAAGATTAATACAATTACTAACAATAATACGGAAGTTATCAAAATTGTTTTCGCTTTCTAATTTTTTTTTTTTGCCATAAATTTCATAATGTAATTTTTCCGAACAACAGATTTAAAAATATAGCATTTCATTATCTCAGTTCATTCAAACAGTTGCGAAACCACGTTTTAATTCTTTATATAAAACTTTCATGTTTTGAAATTGTTGTTGAAATGTTTTATTAACTTTTAAGATGTCAAAGATAGCTATAAAATTGTATAGTTATTTCTTCTTTCTGTATGAGTTGCAACAGCGAATATAACTATTTCATTATTTGTAGATGGCAACACTCTGTTCAAAAAGATAGTTTGTTCGATTGTTGTGAAAAAGAGATGTTGCAATAAAAGTTTCGGTTATCTTGTGAAAAGATGTTTTGCCTCTAACTGAAATTATTGGCACAATAGTTAGAGAGAGAGAGTATACGAATTTTAATTAAAGAATTCTCTTAGAAGTGTGGAAGGAAAATAAGTTAGAAAGGAAAGAAAATTAGTTTACTTATTTATTAATTTTTTTAAGCTTTAACAATTACCTTAACGGATAAAAGCTTACTTCGATCAAAACAATATATTATTTTAACTTAATTTTTTTTTTTTTTAAATTTTCAGTGGGGATGTGGATATGTGATTTTACCGTTACAAACCTAGTCCAGGAGCTGGTATCATTCCCAGGAGCTGCTATCATTTTTAGTTCGGAAGCTTATAGATATATAATTAATTTTTGATCATTAAATTCGAAATGTATACTTTAAGAGTACATTGGGACCAATAAAAATAAAACCTGGTCAAACGAATTAACGATTAAATATTCAATATCAATCTAAGTGTTAATGTGAAATCTAAGACAAAAAAAAAAACTTTTCAAAACAAATTATTTGTTTTAATTATTACCTATGGTTCTAGCTTATACAATGGGTATTCCCTTTTCACTAAGGTCAAATTACAAAAGGATAACTACATCGGATCCCTTAAAATTATTAAATAAACAACATCTTTTTTTCCAAGTTGTTTCAGAAACCAAAGATGCATTAGGATCAGGTTTTAAGACACACATATCAATAGGAAAGAGAAAAAAAAAAGGAGAAAATTCACGTGAAAAATATTTCTAAAATGATGTGAAGACTCAGTCAACGTTTGAATGCAAAAAATATGCATTGAATTTTACTAGAAAAGATAAAAACACTATTGTTCTTATTTTGATGTTGAAAAAAGGAAAAAAAGTCCGATTGGATAGAAAAATCGTAAACATTTATTCAAAAAATATTCCATGTTGCAGCAAAAAATGTACGGAAATAAACATTTTTCATACCTTAAGAAAAAAAAAAAACAATGCGAAAAAAATCGTCTGCACGTAAAAAACCAGGAAAATATTTCAAAAATTAGTGAAAATAGAACAAATTAGAAACAAAATACTTTTTATTTCAAAAGAATTATAATTCTAAATAAAATATCATACAATTTTGCAAACATTCTTCCAAAAATAAATGCAAGATGGAATTAATATTCATGAATTCGTGTTCTCCATTCAATTCAAAAACTGACTTTAGATTTGTACTTGCTATTCTATTTGTAAAATGTAGATAGAATTTCAAACTTGATAATTAGGTAAAAAACAAACAAGGATTCTTCAAAACAATTTTCAATTTTTTTAAAAACAATTCTTATAATATGCTTGTACTCATCAATTAGATACTTTTTGTTTAACTACGTGCATCTCTTTATTAGTGACGAACAAAGAATCTTTTTAAAAGTTTCTATATAAGCAAAAGGTGGCAACAACAAAGAGCATGAACTAATCGGTTGGCAACAAGGTGACTGCACTTATTGTGTGACTATGATGCCACATGAATTTATGAACTGATTGACTGGAAACACGAAATTGCAGTTATGTGACTATGACGTCACATGAATTAAGCTCTTTTTCAAAGAATTATACTTAAGAAATTAAATACCAGGTGAGACAAAGGTTCGTTCAAATTTTAAAAATTCATTAAAAAGGGATAAATAATGATAAGAAAGTGCAGTTGGTAAGAAAGGGATCACAAGAAAGTCAGATGTTTTTCAGTGGCAGAAACATTTTTAGTTTAAAAATACCACCGGTAGAAGCAGCTGACAATTCGAAACGCAAATGTACAGGATAACAGTACACTCCATTCATTTATCCTTGTAATTACAACTGGCAATTACAACATTGTCTGACACAGCTTAAGTGTCCATGCGATCTTACAAACTCGACCAATCGCTGAGTCCTCACCAAAGGTAGTCGATAGGAATATTTTACTGGGTTGGCAAGGTAGAGAGGTACGCCATCCCGCATGAAGCTTATTACAGGTAACACACCTCTTTTGTTGAATGTAAACGCGACTAAAAATATTTCTGTTACTAAAAAACACCCGGACTTCCTTGTAATTTTGCCCCTTTCTTGTAATATGCACTTCTTTGCCCCCCCCCTTTCTTCCTTTCTCAGGATTTTTTAAAGTTTGAACGAACTTATGGCTGACCTAGTAATAAGTTGTATAGCTCCATTTGAAAAATTCTTACATACTAATTATTCTTAATTACTCAGCCATTTCATCCTAAAAATTGAATTATATATAAGTACGAGTACATATTAGATGTCAACAATTTTTTTTCCACATCTCCAAATCATTTTATTTCTTATAAAAAATTAGCCGAAAAGAGAGTAGCTTCCCTCCACCCCCACATTTTATCTTAAGTCAGGAATAAAAAAACAACCCAAAACATATCCAAAAATTCACCAATCTGATATAACTTGAAAAACAAACCTGTAGTTGTTCCTGTTTACAAATACATATTTTTCAAAAAAAGAAAAAGAAAGAAGAAACAGCTTTTTAAATTGAATCTTAAGAAACATGACAAATTGGGGAAGAGAATCCTCGTAGATCTGATCCCGAATTCCTTTTCTTTTTTTTTCGATTTGATCTAGTTACTCTCTTCTACTTGATCAAGAAAAGAACCCAAAATCCCTTTACTTTGCTCGCAGGGGAATAGGGATAGAAAAGAGTGAAGTCAGCACACACACAAAAAGGTTAAAGGTTCAGGTTGATGTTTTTTTCCTGTAGGATTTGTTAAGGAAGCCTGAGAAGTGTGTGCAAGTTATTACATCGGCTCCGCACCCAAAGCTCTTGGGGGGCCTGCTTTTCAACTTCCTGATTTACGTACGCAAAAAAAATTACTGAAGAATAAACAGTTGATTTGATTCATTTCTGCAGTGGGGAAAAAAGGAGCCGCGATTCGTTCCTCAATGCCACCGTTTTCCACGTAGGCAAGCATATGTGATGTATGGGCTCGCGACAACTTATTCCAGATCGGAAGAGCGTCGTG
>BMAV01025177.1:82971-106846 GCA_019973955.1 Trichonephila inaurata madagascariensis | reverse complement strand
TCCTCTGGGAAACAAGTAAATTCTTCGCAATCACTGTCGAAGTACATTTATTGCATTCCCAAGCCATCGTAAAAAATGTATGGATTTCGGTACACAGAAAAGATCGTACTTCCGAAAGACGTATATATACGTCCGGGGCAATTAACGCTTTGGCTGAGCAAGACGTTTATATAGGCAGGTGACACTTAAGAAAAAGTCATATTGCAGCTTTAGTGTAAAAGTATAGTGTAATTTTATTCAATTATTGTTTGTATGGAGGAAGGCGCGATGAAAATTATGGTTGAATATTGGATCGCAAATATTGAAAGTTTGAGAATCACTGACTTATAGAATGGTTTGAGGGCAAGATTCGACCGGTAAAAGAAAACACGTATTTTAATAAATTTCACCTTTTAAGGATTCTTTTATTGTTATCAATTTAAAAAGCATTAGTGCCCATAGTGCTTGGACACTGACATTTAATAATATGTGTGGAATCTTTTGTCTTATAGCAAATACGAATCTCAATATCTTTCCTAAGTAATTTCAGATAGCATTTATAAGTAAGATTAATCAGCTCCCACCGGATATTTTTCTCTTTGACTGTTACTAACCTCCTTTTATAGAGTCCATAGCGCGGCTGCATCGAGAGGAAAATGGATACAATAAAAAGAGTTCGATCTTCTTTTCATGATTAGTGTTGATTCTGGAAGTCGAAAGAGCAAAAAAAGATTTTAATTTCCTGGCAAACCGAAAGCACAGTAATATATTATTACACGATCCGATTAATTGAAATTTATATATATATATATATATATATATATATAAATGGATGTTTGAATATATGATCTCGCTTCATTCTAACACCGTTCAACCGATCACTACGATAATTGGCATGTATATGTATTTTTTTTGTGGAGAAGGTTTTTGTGCTATTCTTTTTGCTGCAGCTCCTCACCAGGCGGCGCTACAACATATCCACTTCGGCACCATTTAATCAATTGCCAGGTAGCCAACTTGGCTCTATTGCCCACATTTCGCTATGTTTCCATTGAATCGCCATTTGAATGAAAGGAACAGCGTTGCTTGCGAATATTACAATTTTAACAAAAAATAAATGCCGCAGAAAATAATATTAGTATTACACATTCAGATATAAATTATTTACACTATTTTAAGCGCTCATTAAACAAAACTTGTAACAATGTGTTACTTTAGCTGAGAAATGATGCGCTTAGGAAGGTGTTTTCAAAAATCGACCCACAAGAAAGTGACGGGACGTTATAAATATACAAAAAATCTTTTTATCAGCTATTAGATCTACATACTTAAAATTTAACAATTATGGTGTGCGTTTTTGTACAGCTGAGATATGCAAAAAGCTTTTTATTTGGTTTAATTTGCAATTCACGTAAAATTAAAAACTTCTTTATCCTTCAGTCTGTACTGTTTAATTTTTCAATTCACCTGTGCAAAGAACGGATATACTAGCTAGTAAGTAACAAGAATACAGACGACGAATATTTTATCACTGGCGCCAACTTTTTTTAAACGTTCCCGTTTACATAATTGCACGTCTAACATACTCTCTCTTTTGACATTCTACAAAAAACATGCAGATGCTTTATTAAATACGACAATCATCCGTTTTAAAATAGAGGGGGGGATATGTCTACCTAAGTCTTGAAAGGGTTAGAAATAGAAATAAAATCTGATGCTGAGAAATATAATTATATCAGAATTTATCTAATCCCTTTTCACGTACCTAATTCCAGGAGATTACCAAAAGAATTATTTGGAAGAGTGATGAACAGTTTCACACACACGTGTGCAAGTGATGTACACATTTTTATTTTATACACGTTGTGGTAATAAATTCACACCGATTCATTCTAATTCGAATCACGAGTTCGGAAATTCCACTCTCCGACTTATTTTTCATAAGTTCTCACAACGACTTTGTCCTTGAACATGAGCGCGAAGAGAAACAATTTCATGATCACGGAGACGGAAAAAAAAAAGTATTTAAGTTTTAAAATGTTTCAACAGTTCCTTCCTCAGGGGAAAGGAACATTATCACATCCTTTTTCAAAAGTTATCAGCGACAGTCAACAAGTGGTCGTATCGTATTTAGCCACTCGAAATTGACGAGCTAAGACCGTTGGAAAGATTCGAAACCACTCCTAGTTCCGTGCAGCTCCGACATGCATCGTCTTTTCGCCGTTTCTTGCATTCTTGTATTTATTCTAGGTTTACCTGGATTAAATGGATATACTTTTTCCGAATATTTAAATACGGAAAATGGTAGGTGGTATTTTATGTTCCTTTTTATTTGTTTACTTTAGAATAATTTCACAACATTCGTTTGTCTTTTTAATAATTTGAAATAAATTAACGTTCCTTACGAAAAAAGACGTTATTAGCAGCAAATGAAAATTTCGAATACATTTTCAAGAATATTGAAATTAAGTTTAAAAAAAATAAAATTATTTAATCGTAAAAATAAAAGCTGTAACTTTGTACTGTTTAATAATAAAAATTATTAAACATTGGAAATGTTTTTAATTAAGTTATTTGAATTTTGTTGTAAAAAAAAGGAATATAATAACTTTGAAAATATTTGATTAAATTTTAATTTCGAAGTAATGTATAGTTGTACTATATACAAAGTAAAGATACATAATAACTCTAATAAGAATTTAGAATTCCAATTAGTTGTAGTTCTTATCCGAGAATAAATGAATCTCTAATTTTGTGCGGATGAGCGTGCGTGTGTGTGGAATTTTTTATTAATTAATTAATCTGTTGGTATGCGTATTGTCAAAAATTTTCCAATGCGACCCCCCCTATTTCACTATGAACATTATCAATTTATATTTTAAAGAGGCAGATTTAAATTGGATTTACAATCTTTTTTAAAAAAATTTATTCGCTTACAAAATTCTAAAAGTAATGAAACTGTTTCCAATGATTAATTATTTACTGCACTGCCTTTTTTACATCGAAATTTTAAATAAATTTTTCAAATAATTTTTTAAAGGTAAAATATTCAGGGAATAAAATTATTAGGAAAATTGTTTGAATTTACCGTGATTTTGTCAACATTTTTTTTCAATAAGTTAAAGTTTAATTGAATGTATAATATTTATTTAATTGTAAAATTCAAAAAAGTGCTCCTAATAGGAAAAACTTTATTCAATTTTATCACCAATATTCTAATTAAGTCATTTGAGATGGAAAATTTTAGAAGCATTACTGAAACCAAATTAATTTACAATTTTTATAAGAAAATTCAAAATATAATAACAAATGGAAGAAATTGAGAGGTTTATTTCCTATTTTTAAAGTTCATCCAATTTGAAAAGTTGTAATACAAAGATATTTTCTTTGTAGCTTCATTTTTATATTTTGAAATAAATACCAATAACTAAGCAGCAAAAGGAAAATGTACAAACTTAATGTGTGTGTGGTATTTGTAAATGTATTTCATCTGTAATGGAATATTTATTTTAAAATTTTTACGAGTTGTGAAAAAGAACCGTTGCTTAACTTTTCTAAAACTGATTTAATGTTGGTTATACATTTTTTAAAGTTGTGCTTCGTTCCAATTAACATATATCTCTAAAAAAAAGAATTGTTTATTCAAATTCAAAACTCTTCAAATAATCTTAAAAATTTCGGTTTTCAAAATAAATTTTAATTAACGCATAGTAGCTTCATTATTTACAAACTTTTTTATATTCTATTCAATATGATACCATGCTTTCAAAATAATGACTTTTTCAAAAACTGAAAAAAAAGGTAATCAATACGAATGTTTACATGAAAAGAAGTCAAAGATTAAGTAAATGAAAAATGCAACATGTACAGTTTAAATAATTATCAAATAATGTCTGTAAATATGAATATATTCAATTCTTTTTCCACGAGTTGCAAGTGAGTCCTTTTTCAAAAACTTCGAATAAAAATACTTCACAACCTTTTATAAATATACGTTTCAAAATTCTGATCTACATTTTAAAAGTACTTTTAACTTTTTAACGTGTAAAAAATGAAAATGCTAATATAGCGTCTTTCAAATACACATAAATTTAAAATTTATGTCGGCATTATCGCTAAGTAATTTAATGCTTGTCCTTTATATACAAAAATATATTTTTTGGATGCTAATTTAATTTTTATAATTATTTAACCGTTTTAATCGTCTTCTATGATCTTATTTTCTATGACGGTTTCCAAAAAATACTAAAAATAGATACTTTTCCCGTTTCACACCAGTTTTCGTTCTCCAAGTTAGCGTTATAAGCGACTATACACAACATACACCTAAAATATATTAATAAATATTAGTTCGCTTTGTTTTTTTTATCCATTTTTGATACATCATGTAAAAGACGTTACTGATCAGAAAAGATCTCGAATAGTTTTGTAAGTGTTTGGGGTAAACAGTTACCAGCGTTAATATTTCGTTTGGCGTCGATTGTATCATTTTTGGCGACTTTACCGCTTGTGCCAGCGAAACGGAATAGTACCAAAAATTGTTCTTAACTATTATTCTATTCTGTTGATGATACAGAGTAATTTAACTATTCCGTTTTTTTTTCGGGGGTATGAAAAAGGGGTAAAAATACACTTTCATCCTTTAGTTAGCTATATTTCACTCAGATTGTTTCATATATTGAGGCTCTCTATTCCTCTTCTTTTCCCTCTATATCTCCCATTTTCTTTTCCTTATTTTTCTCTCTTTACCTTTGTTTATCTCTTCTCTTTTTTTTTTCTTGTCATCTCCCTTTCTTCCTCTCAATTTTTCCTTTTCTCTCTATTTCTCTCTTTTGCTCTATATCTTTATCTCTCTCTGTATCTCTCTCTTTTTCTCTAAATCCTTTTCCTCTCATTTTCTCTCACGTTCTTTCTCTTTCTTCCTCACTCTTTCTATCACTTTTTCTCCCTTGCTCAAAGTTGTGTAAGATACGTTACCTGAAACAGAATTCAACCAACAACAAAGTATACTTTGGTTGAAACCCGGAGGTTGAAGATGTAGTTTAGATCGAAGAAGAAGCAGACATTGTTACAAAATAATTCCTTTTTATTTATGCCTGACCAATTTATGATTAATTCAAGTTTAATAATTGGGGGAACAATCCTAATTAGTTTTCTAATTTAAGCTTATAAGATTATCTAATGTACACTTATCTCTTGATACGCTTGTAGATCCCTTGTCGGATCTTTCCTAAACTACTGCAGTCCAAATCAACTTTTCTATTATTTCCAATTCTACGAACGTCAGTTATAGCGTGAATGATAACTTAAGATCGAACGACTCACTACTAACAATTAACGACTAGTTATTCACGATGAACGATCCACGATTTCCTTTAACCCTTGCCAGGGTTTAAATAGCATTTACATTAGCATAAAATCAAGTCATCTCTGCGGTTTTAAACTCAAACAACAGTTAAAGAACAATTTCCTCAAGAGGATTAGCCGAAGAACCACGAATATAACCCGTAACAGAATTCAAAAAAAAAATTTTTTTTTTTAGTAAAAAGCTGCACTCTCTAATTTTTGCAAAAATGTGTTTAAATTTTGAACTTTGTTTTATTAAAGTGCATTAAAATATTCATTACTTTTTGAGTTCAAATGAGCTTCAAAAAATTAACACTAAAGCTTATTTTTTAAAAAACATAGTAGGAGATATTTTAAGCAAAAATTGTCCTCTTTAATTCGATCATGAACATCGAAACATAGTTAGATAGTTACTGAAAGTGACTGAAAAATTATTTCTGAATATAGGATAGTGGAATATTAATTATACCTTTCTAAAATTTCCGTCTCTGTATACACATTTACATGTTTATTCAGAGGCATAGCGAAGAATATTAGGCCCCTCCCCTATCCCTACAAAGTCAGGTTTGGGCTTTCAAGCTGGGTCAAAGAATTGAATGCAAGACCATAACATAATAGAGCTTAGGCCCCCTAGAATTCTGCCCCACCCCTCGCGATTCGGAGTGTACGTTAAGCCACTGTGTTTATTTAGAAGCAATTGCATATTTAAAATCGATAAGAGATCAAGGCTACTTTGCACTAATGAAATGAACATCGGGTATAATCTTGTAATCTTTTTTTCCATCATTTTTTTTTTTGTAATTAATTGAAACACCCCCACTAGTGCCCATCCATTACATCTTAATGCAACAGTCAATGTGTAACGACCCCCAAAGGGTGTTCTAATGCTCTCCCAGCACCCACCCATGTAGCGGTAGTGCCTGCTCTTAGGAATTCCTACAAATAAATTGGGGATTTTTGTTCCATTTTTTTTCCTTGTAAATACTCTATCATTAATATTCTAAATAATCTAATCTCCTCTAGTGTCAAAAAATCGTCAAAATCCTTAAATTTTTTATTGGCTTATATGTTATCTTAAATAATTTTAAATATGCATGGGAAATTCCAAAACGATCTACATGCTTGGAAAATTCCTTCAGTTAATTGCTAACAGTGTAATTGCTTTCTGTCTCATGATAGATTGTATGGATAACACACTAAATATAATCACACAACACCTTTTATTTTCCACTAATATTTCATTTAAGCTGTAACCTTATAAGGAAATTAAATACAGGGTGTCTAAAGTGGTTGGGCAAAAAGAATGATTTATTGCATGTAATTTACAGGGGAAAAATTTAAGTGCATATTGTTGCAAGAGAGAGAAATAGTTGAAGTTTACCATTATCACAAATTTTCGATGTCCTGTCCCTTCATTTGCACAGCAAATGTTCCATTGGTAAATCAGTTTTTGCCACAGATTTGTCAGCATGCTTCTGTCGATCAAATTAACTGCAGCGCCGATTCTTCCTTTTTGTTTAGGAATGGATGCAGAAAATAGTTGAGTGTACTTTTGATCTTTTACAAAACTCCAAACACTGAAACTTAAAGGTGAAAGATCTTTTTCTTCCCAATGAGCTACGTATTAGCAACCTGGAGTTTCAAGACAGGGGAAGTAGCCAAAAGTGGAAGCCATTTCATTGGTGCCACCATCTAGTGGCAGCTTCCGTTACCAAACTGTGACTTTTGAATTTTGTTTAATTCAAACTCTCGTTGGAGGCTAAATATTGCCATGATTTATTTTTGCCTAGAGTACCAGAGCCAAATTGATACTCAAGGGATCTTTTACATCCCACATAATCACATGACATGTGTGCCTACGATTTTTGCTTCCAGAAAATAGATCTAAACTAGTTGGGGTTGAATCCGCGGGCACGCTACCTCTAAGCCACCGGAGCCAATTTTTTTCTAACTCATCTCAAATATAATATTCTTTTTTAAGGGTACTGTGAGTCTGATGGTTCGGAAAGGATCCCTGTTGGCGAGACTGGATACAACGATAAAACCTGTGAGCGCATTGAATGCAGTACGGGATTCCGTCACGTCGTGGGGTAAGTAAAATTCTACATTCAAACTGCGTCATGAATAATTCAAATTGCAATAACTTTGTTCTAAAATAAAACTAAAACAAACAGACACTAGTTGTTAAACGTTTGTTTAGGTTAGATTTATTGTACATGTTCAGCATTTGTAGAAAAATCATACATCACTTAAAAAACCAAAGATTCAAATCAGCACGACTGACGTCTTTTTAAAAAAAATGTATAATTATTTTAAAAATAAAATTCTTCGCTCCTCAGAATACCAAATGTTAGGGACAGCCATTTTGAATTCCGTGAGAACAATGCTAATTCCCATTAAATTTCCACTCGAAAATTTTTTGGGGGGGAAAGTGATCGAAAGCATTCGAAGAAGGAAAATAAAAATAATGAATAAATAATTAACTAAGTTTATTGTCTTATTTTGCTTTCTTTTGATTTTTCTTAAATATCCTTTTAGAAATGGGAAAATTCAAAAATTTTGAATTGTTTTATTGAAATTGTAAATTTTGTTTTTTGTAAATTTTAAATAAAAAATATTCGAAAATAGGAAACAAAATAAATGTATTAACAGAAGACCTTTTATTAAAGCACTTTTAAGATTCGTATAAATTCCACATTATACAGATTCTAAAAAAAAATAAACGTAGCTTCATATGAATAAAATTACGTTCAAAAATTCAAAATGACTCCTAAATGGAAGTCTTTATCATTAAAAAATAGCAACCAATATGCATATATTGATTAGAAAAATGGTTAGATTTGATCGCATTTAAAATAATGTCCATGCACTTTACATTATAATAGGGTAATCAGTTTTGATGTAATAGAATATTTTATTTTAGCTATAGAAATATCTCAGATTATTCGAATTGCATTATTTTTGTAATTTCTTTTAAAATCTTTAAGAAATTCAAAAAGTTTTTTTTATTACTTTTTTTCTCCAGATTTTCATATTAAATTAGCTATCGAGAATAATTGCAATTTTACAGCTGTAAAAAAAAATATCGTCTGCAGATTGGATATTTTAATTTTACACATTATTATTGTTGTACACAAGTTTTGGAAATATGCATCTGGCAATGAAACTATATTGCATTTCTTATAGTCTTAGAATTAATTAATTTAGTTAAAAACTTGGAAGGTTAAATTCTTGATTGTCACATGATAAAAGCTATCACGATTTCTTCATTGGATTAAAAACTGGCATTATGCTTATACTCGTTGCTCTACTTGTGAGATAAAGAAAAAAAATTCGAATATGATCTGCGGTAAAGATGTTCAAACAATACGATTATTTTTTTAAAATCTTGTGCTATACGTGTACATTTAAATCAATTACATTCTATTTACCTTTGTGCGTCATTATTATTGATAAATACGCACTTTTTAAAGGACAGTTTCTGCAAAAAGTTGGCAACAGCGTACCACATTAACTGGTTGGTTTAAAACTCATGATTGCATTAGTTATGAAGTGACTACGGTGTCACAGGAATTTAGTCCATTAAAGATTGAGGCTCTATTTATATTTCAAGCTGCAATCACATTTGCAGCATGAAATCTTAATGCCGATACTATATGTAGATATTAATTTAAGTTATTTTTTTATATTTTAAGCATAAATTGTTTTGTTTTTTTTATTTTTGAAAGAAAAATCTTAAGGAAAATCTTTGGATCCATTCATGAGAACAATGAAAGGGGAGAATTCTTTACAATCATGAAATTTGCAGAAAATATGGCAAATATGGCGCGACTGACATTGTGAAAACTATAAAATCATCAAGTATTTGGTAGCTAGACCATCTGTACAGATATGTCGATGCTTTTCCTACCAAAAAAAGTAACTTTTTCGAAAATTTAAAGGATCAGACGTAAAGGACGACCCCCTACACGATGGTTAGGCGATGTGAAAAGGACCTCAAACTAATGAAAGTCAACCATTGGAAGGCCATCATGACTTATAGGACCAACAGAAGGTGGATCAGTGAGAGAACCTTGGCCTGCAAAAACTGTTGAGCTTATAAAGAAGTGTCTTTTATTTGGAAAACGTACTTTTCTATGAAGAAATTCGTATTCACACTTTGAAAGCATATTTATTTCATTGAAAGCATTAAAAAGTACCAATTATTTTTTCACTCAATTCAAATAATTTTCTTTTTATTTACAGTTGTGGTAAAGTGTTGAAACCTGACGATCCAAACTGCCGCATTGTAAAAGGAGAGGGTCACTATCCCAACTGTTGCCCCGATATCCAGTGCCACTTCAAGGAGGAGGAATAGGAGCTTCGAGTAGGTTAAAAATACAACGAATCGAGCCGAAAAAGGGATCAACAGTAACGCACGATTCTCGTCAACACTCGGTTCATATGAGCATTTATATTTAGCATTTAAATATTTAGTTTATCTTTTGCATTCCAAAACATAAGACATTTTTTATTGTTAGCCAAATATCAATTATTATATCAATTTTTTTTATTGATATTGCTTTGTGTGTATTGCTTGTTATTTAATAAAATGTGTTTTTAAAAATTTACACAATTCCATTATTTTTGAAAGATTTAGCCCTTAGTCATAGTTGGAAAGAGTATTTGATATAGTCTGTACGCTTCGCACAACATATATTTAATACTTTGTAACGTTGTGAAGTTATCCCCCTCGGGTGCCCTTCTCCTTGATTATCAGCGTGAGCTAGAGGTGTGGGAATAACGAAAGAACTAGAAGTTGCCATGATCTTAATTTGTCTTTATTAAGATTATAAAACTTAAACATCTAACAGATTAGATAATAATAATATATGTGAGAGAATCTACGGTGGCAAAACACACTATATATATATATATATATATATATATAAATTACCGAAATAACGTAACCCGGACCGCCAATACTATCACAGATCCTAATTTTAAATAGTCAATCCTACCTTAATTTCGATCAACCTATCCAATCCTAATGGAAGTTGCGCATTTACTGGAGTGCAATGGTATGCACCTTGACCTAATAGCCATATGTCACGGAATTCCTGTGTTGGCTGTCACTTCACAATTGAATCACATACTATCATAACATTCAGCAAATTGCCACACCGCTTACTCTAACTTCTGATATTTAAAAGCTTCCTAATTTGCATCTTTCCTTCACTCTTCACTTCTTGGGTTTGGTTGGAAAAAAGTTGCCAATAATTCTGGCCCTAAAGAACCCAAAAGACATGTTAATAAAAAGACGCGTGAGCCCGTCACAACGTGATTATTTCAACCAAACACATGTTAGGATAACATTTACTCGAAAAAATGTTTTGAGTGAGAGGGGAGGGGGTATTAACGTCACACTATAAAGACACACGAGAGCTATAGGTGGAGTGCCCAAGGGAGCCGAGCTCACCCGAAAAAGGTTTAGAGCTACAAAACGATCCCCCGGGAACCAACCACCCCTGAGTTCAATCTTTATTAAATAAAATCATAGTTTACATTTTATACAGTAACATGCATAAAATTTACAAATTAAAGGTGAAGGAAATGAAATACATATGTAATCGCAAGGTACAAACATACAAAGCTGAAAATAATTATAAAGAACGTTAAGGGTAAGAGAAGGAAAAAGAATATGCAATATTCAAGCATTCTTCCAAATACATTAAAAGTAAAAAGTAAAAGTCATCTTCTCGAGTTATGCTCATTTTACTGCTTGTTGCTTATTTTTTAAGACAATGTAGATTATTCCAAAAAACAAAACAAAAAAAAAATTAGTACTTTCTATTTATTTTTCTAATTTACATAATGTGTTTGTGATTATGTACTTAACATATTGAATTTTCTTTAAAAATTCTTCGTTTAAATCACTTCTGTTAAAAAAAATTTTAAAAAAAGCATGCTAAATATAATTTGCTATCATGTAAGAATACATTTATTTGTAAAGTATTTGAAAATAACATTGAAATATGGATAATTAATAAAAAGTGAAATTATTTGAAATGTTTCCGTTTTACTACGTCATTTGATGCATTTCAAATATTATTGAGCCTATGTTACAAAACTTACTATAAGCTAGCGCGCGCGCGCGTTTATATCTTCAGGAAAGAGACCAAATTTATTAAATCACGAGTTATTAAAGAAAATTGTCCTAACAGCAGCGATTCTTAAACTGTGTGGGGAGGGGGCGAGCATATCGAAAAGTGAAAATAAAAGATTATTAAAAAAATTAATTTACTAAAAGGAAGCGAAACAAAATGCATATTCACACTGATATAATACACTCATTAATGTATCAGTGCTGCGCAATGTATTTGATAATTAATTTACCAATCTAAATTAAGAGAACATGTCTAATAATTACTAATGACTCCAATACGTTGGTTTTATACAGCAACGTTTTCCAAAGGAAGGTTTAATATTAGAACTTGACACTAAGTTATATTTCTATATTTAGCTCATATCTATATTTTGTCTTCAAAGCAGCTATCGCACAAAATTCGGTTTCACAAACGCAGGATATTAGAAATGGTTATATTATAAGAAATTCTTTCGTTTTCAGTGTAGAAAATTAGAAAGGCCAAATAACAAAAAAGCTTATGCTATCACTTAAAAATAACTTTTACTTAATTTCTATTTTTTTTTTTTTTATCTATTTCTAATATCTATTACTTAAAAGTAATATACAAAATTTAATAATTTGTACGGTTTATAATCGAGGTCGTAATTGTAGCTTTAGTAACTATTGCATTCAATACATTACTATTGTATGGGGGGCGATGAAAGTTATGGTTGAAAATCGAGTCGCAAATATTTAAATTTTGTCAAACACTGCCTTACAGAAAAAATTACATTATATAATAATAACATTCAAAAACTATATATTGCAGTACCAAAAGATTTCATAATAAATTAAAAACTGTGCAATATTTTGCCAAACAATCCCGATTAATAAATCGCATCACTCTAAAACTTCATAATATTTCAGAATCTATGTGAAGTTATTATATGAATATGAAAAATAATTCCATATCAATATCATATATAAGACCGGGGTCATGTTCGTATGCATGCACTTCTAGAACCCATTGTCGGATATTTCAAAATCAATAAGCGCTTATAGCCTCTGTGTTTGCATTCAACGCCGCCTTCTCGAATGTCGCATTCAGAAGTCTTCCTTCGCTGTATCGTGAAGTTCAATATTGAAAATATCGTCCATCCATAGGTCAATAAATATATGAGTTAGAGGACAGAGTCAATATTTGAGACTAAGTATCATATGATACTACTGGATAGCGAATAGTTAGCAAGCGGCAAGAAAAAGCTCAACGCTAAGCTAGAGATAGTGAATAATTTTGTGATAGAATAGTTTCCGCTAGAGTTGGTATCTAAATTTTAAATTTCCTGAAGCATGTTTTAACAAAATGTATAGACTTTTTTAGTAAAGAATAAAATACTTATAAAAATATCCTTATGTGATGACCCTTACCTCCCTTTAACCCTTTATCTACCGCATTATGATTTACTTCAGTTTTATTCATGCAATATTTTTTTTTTTTGAATCACTACATTGAAAATTAAGGGATATTACACAAACGAAATACTCAACTTTGGGAAATTTAATTAGTTAGATCTAATTAATTAATTAAAGATATTCAACTGTAAAATTAATTGTACACACTGTTCACTTAAAATAAACAGTCAAATCGTTTTCAAAGGTCTTCATTAACATACAAATAAAATAAGACATTTATACTTTGACATGAACTATTTTTTCGGAACAAAAATGACAATCTTCGCAATCCGCTGAAAACGCAATTTTTTCTATAAAACTACTCGCCTTCCCGCTAAAATACTCATCATAAAACCCGTGCTGCCATATATCTTGGAAGAGTATATTTAAAAGAAAATTCCTGCTAAGTATCGTCAGGGTATTGGTAAAAATGGTTATTCTATGTAATTTTAAAGTGAGTGGTACTTATAAGTATCGTCCGTAGATAAAGGGTTAAAGTTTCCCCCTATGATCTTGGGACACTCGTTATAAAAGAAAAGCGACGTTTTCATCTCGAGATCTCCGAAACTATTAGACCAAAAGACTTTAAATTAGGCAAGCATATTTAAATTGTTGAGCAGAGATCATTAATAAATTTTTATGGAAATCAATTCTCAAAAGAGGTTTGGAAGCGTTATAGATAAAAAGAATTTCCGTTTTTTTAACTATTAACCCTGACTTTAAAATTGGCAAGCATGTTTCTTTTGTTGAGTAGAGATTCGTTAAAATCGGGTTTTGATGAATTCATTTACGAAGAGAAGGGTACCCAGAGGGTGTAAAAATTAAATTTTGTTAGGTTTTTAAAATTCATGTCCTATCCTTTTTTTAAAAAAAAAAAGATACGAGGACTATAAAAATGTTATCGTATACACTCGAAAGCTGAATTCTAGGAGATATCTGAAAAACAGTATATAGTTAGACAACATAACGAAATACGCAGTGAAACAGCGGGTTTAGTTTGATTTTTTTTTAAAAAAAAATCAGACTTATCTTAAAATAAATCTTTAATAATCTCGCTGAATACAGGAAATATTCAAAGGCAGAATTCAAAATATTTCTCCTTTTTTAACGAACTTCCTTTGCCATGCAAACTGAGAGAAAACAGTGAAATATATATTTGGAAAATTTACATTATTTAAGTTCCGAATTCATAGTATGATATAGTATTAATTGCATTTCTGTGTTAAGAGATGCATTCGAAACTTAATTAAAATTAGTTCATTAAAACTTTACGCTAGCTTCTGTTCATTATTAGATGAGAAATGGAGTTTTGCAAATCTTATTACACGAGCTGTTCAATTAATTTGGCTTATTTTATGTTATTTACATGCATAGGGAAACTAATTTAGGTCTGTATTATCATACTTTCTTAGTTATAGTAGAATTTTATAAATCTGTCATCTCGATTAGAATCATCGTAGCGAGCAGTAAACTAAAAGGATATTAAACATTTATTTTCAATGCTATTACGTAAAATTACATTGATATTAGATATAAAATTGACCTTTGTTAAAAATTACGAGATTCATCACCAATTGATTACATATGGTTCTTGTGAACTGTCTTCAAATAAAAAAATCTTTCTTTTTTAAATATAACAATCTAATAGAACTTGAATAACTTTTCTTTCATGATGATAAATTTTTTTAACGAGGAAAGCAGAGTTGTTAATAAATGCTCTCTTAATATCCCTTAAAACTGCTCCAAATAAAATAAATTTCTTCTTATTTTTATATTCATGCCAAGAATTTTAACATTTCATCATATTTCTTCTTTAATTTTAGCTTATATTTATGTGAATAATTTTATTCACATATTCAGATAATTTAATATATTCTAATCTTTTAAATATTTGTGCTCGCATCCAAACTTTCGAAAATATTCAAAATCTCTCTTTCAAAGCTAATCTCTTCAATAGTTATATGAAGAACTTCAAGACTATACAGAGTTTCTAGAATATTTAATATTAAGAGATAATGTACATTTTACAATTTAAAATATGTAATAACTTCTACACGATCTTTCATTAGTTTCTTCATTTTTTTTTTAAAAAAAACATTTCCTTTTTTGAATATCACTTATTAAATTTCCGAATTAAATATGCAAATAGTTTTAAAATATTGAATTATAAATAAAATGATGCCATGAACTATGATGAAAATGCTAAATTATATCAATAAAATATTTCACAGTTAACCTTTACGAATTAAAAAGCCTATTATTTTTTTTCTTGCGCATTGTTTAAAATTTTATTCTTCAGCTGCAGGCAATACATAGGGAGTTTTTAGATGCTCTTTTCCATTTAAGTATTATAGTTTTGTATTAAAAATCAGTATAAAATATTCATCAAAATATTCATTTTTCGAACAAATCAAATTATATATATATATTTTTTAAAATATTTCAAGGAAACATTTAGAAATCTTCTACACACACACACACACACACATTTCCTAGTATTATAAATTTCAAACAAGCAATGTTCTAACTGAATTAAGTTATTAACTTTAAAAATATAAATATAATTAAAAATTTCTTTAAAGGAAAGTATATTTTTTATCTCTTTACAGTGTTTTAAGGTTTAATTAAATTTTAAAGTTAGTTGAACTTTTTACAAAACTTCTTTTAAATCTTTCTATTAGAAAAACATCTCTTCTAAGCCTATCATAACAACGACACATTGAATAAATTCATAAAAAATATTAAATCATGATTAAAAGTTAAATTTTTATCTTCGCGAGTAAATTAAAAACAATTTGAGTCATTTGGTTTCTCGCGTCTAATGCAAAATCGTTCTGGTAAAGTTAATTAAAACACCAATTTAATCAAATATTAATTGAGTCATGTTTAAGAAACTACATTTAGAACGAATTAAAAAGAAAATGTCAGACTTTCCCCAATTACTTTCATTAGTCGAATTTTATTGGATTGGAGTAGGTTACGGTTCAGATCAATTTAGCAAATTAATAATTTTAAAAATATTAATACAATTACTTATAACAATATTTAAGCTATCAAAATTATTTTGGCGTGATTGTCATGTTTCTAATTATTTTTCTTTGCCATATATTTCATAAAGTAATTATTCGAAAAACAGCCTTTAAAGTTTAATATGTATTATTTTTTCATTTATATAGCTCTGAAAGCACGTTTTTATCTTTTTTCTAAAACTTACATGTTTTGAAACTGTTAAAAATGTTTTATTACTTTTTATTAATTTTTAAAATGTCAAAGTTAGCTAGAAAATTTTTTATATGAGTGACAACAATGAATGTAACTATTTCATTATTTGTAGTTGGCAACACTCTGTTCAAAAAGATAGTTTATTCGATTGTTGTGAAAAAGATGTTGAAATAAAAGTTTCGGTTACATTGAAAAGATTGTTTGTCTCTAATTAAAATTCCTAGCTACCACATTTAGTATACGTGTGGTTTAATTAAAACTATTTCTCTTAGAAGTTTGGAAAGAAAAGTATATGGCGTCCATAACATTATTATTTAGGAAAGTGAAGAAAATCAGCTTAGGGTTTTTTTTTTTTCTTTTGGAATCTTTAGCAATTGTTTTCACGGATAAAAATTTGCTTCGATTAGAACAATAATATTTTTTTTATACTCAATGGGGCTGCGGATTGGTATTTTTACCATCGCAGACCTAGTACATTCCCAGGAGCTAGTATCACATTTTATGTGTATTCCAACAGGTATATATCAATTGCCACAATGTAATTTTGACGCACAGTTTCCTATCCAGAGGAAGGCACTTGAGCTCTGAGAATGTGAAATATTTTGAATAATATTTTTCAATCAAAGTAACATTAAGTTATTTTGTAATAATTTAAATAGAAATGTATATTTTATAAATCCACTGGGAAAAATAAAAATAAAATTTGGTTTAGTAAATTAGGGATTAAATTTTCGATAGCAAATCAAAACGTTAATGTAAAATCTAAGAGAAAAAATTTCAAAATATATTATTTTTTTCTAATTGTTATCTAAAATTCCAGCTTATGTAACTGATATTCCCGTTTCACTAATGTCAAATTACAATCGGATAACTTCATAAGAATGTTTAAATTCTTAAGTAAACGACACCTTTTTTCCAAGCTGTTTCAAAAACAGAAGATGTATTAGGACCAGGTTTAAAGGTAACACACACATCAATAACTTCTCAAAAAGGAGAAAATTCACGTGAAAAATATTTCTAAAATCATGTGAAGTATTAGTCAATGTTTGAATGTAAGAAATATGCATTAAAACTTTTACTAGAAAAGACAAAAACACCGTTGTCTTATTTTGATATTGAAAAATGGAAAACAAGTCTGACTGGATAGCTAAATCGTAAGCATTTATTGAAAAAAATATTCCATGTTGCAGCAAAATGTATGGAAATAAACATTTTTTTATACCTTAAAGAAGAAAAGAAACAATGCGAATAAATTAGGAAAATCGTTTGCGCGTAATAAATTAGGAAAAAATTTTTAAAAAAATTAATGAAAATAAAACGAAACAGAAACAAAATACTTTTCATTTTAAAATACGTAACTATAATTCTAAATAAAATATACAATTTTACAAATATTCTTGAAAACATAAATATACAATGGAAAATATTCATTAATTCGAGTTTTCCATTCAATTTTAAACTGACTTGAAACTTGTATTTGATGTTCTATACGTAAAATGCAGATACAATTTTAAAATTGATAAACAGGCAAAAAAACGTTGCAATTCTTTAAATTTTTTTCAAATAAAAAAAAAAAATTATATTATACTTGTACTATAAATCAAGTGTATTTTGCTTACCTATGTACATCGTTATTATTGTGTGACGCATGTAATTTTTTTCAAACTTTCTATATAAGCAAAAGTTGGCAACAGCGAAGGACATGAACTGGTTGGTAGGCAACACGTGGCTACAGTTACCGTGTGGTTATGATGCCACGTGAATTTATAAACTGATTGACTGGAAACACGTGATTACAGTTATGTGACTATGACGTCACATGAATTGAGCTCATTTTCAAAGAATTATATTTCTGAAAATAAATACCGGGTGGGCCAAAAGCTCATTCAAATTTTAAAATTCATAAAAAAAGGAAGAAATAAGGATAATGAAGCACACAGTTTACAAGAAAAGACTCACATTGAAGTCGGATTTTCTTAGCTCTCCAGCTGAAAAATTCTTACCAATAAATTCCAACAATTATTCTTAATTTTTCCGCATTTTCATCCTAAAAATTTCATTATATATCAGCATTTTATTCTTAATATTATTTTACGCATCTAAAAATCACACACACATTTTATTTAGTATAAAACTCAGCCAAAAGGAGAGAGTGAAGTGTTCTTTCTTTTTTCCTCCCAATTTTGTTTTACGTCAATAATGAAAAAACTCCAAAGCACATCTAAAAATCCACCAACTTCAGATAACTTGTAAAACAAACTTGTGTGGTTGTTTCTATTTACCAATACTTATTTTTCGCATTATTTTTTAAAAAAAAAAAAGAAAGAAAGAGCTTTTTAAATCGAATAAGAAACATGACAAATTTGGGAAGAGAATCCTCGTAGATCTGATGCCGAATTCCTTTTTTTTTCCTGAGTTGATCTAGTTATTCTATTCTACTTGATCAAGAAGATAACCTAAAGTTCCTTTATTTTGCTCGCAGGGGAACAGGGATAAAAAAAAGGGTGAAGTCAGCACACACACGAAAAGGTTAAAGGTTCAGGTTGATGTTTTTTTTCCTGTGGGATTTGTTAAGGAAGCCTGAGAAGTGTGTGCAAGTTATTACATCGCTTCTGCACCCAAAGCTCATGGGAGACTTGCTTTTGAGCTCCCTGATTTACGCATAAAAAAGTTCTGGCTAAATAAATGGCTGATTTCATTCGTTTCAGCAGTAAAGAAATAGAAATGGACCTTATCAGGTTCTTCGTCGATCAGTATATTTCTCAGTCGAATAAGATTTATTTGTCAATTTATTTTTCCCGGGTTCATGGACTTGATCTAGATGTTTCTGTCGTTCAAGTGGGATAAGAAACAACAACATTTATTTTTCTCTATTTATATTAACTATAAATGGAGAATTAGATGTCGAAAACTATTTGATTCAAAAAAACAAAAGTGATGTTAACTCCTCAGTATTATCACTTCTACCTGATCAAAACAATTTATGACTTTAAGACATATTAAACATACCGGATGGTAAAATACTACGCGAATGCATTACGACTGCTTCTTATCAGGCTACTATACGAAATGAGTTGATTCTAAGGCCACATGCACCCACCCTTAAAGGCTGATGTAAACTAATAGGTGATCGTAAGAATCAGATTCTTAATCGCTTAAGAGTAAATATTCTATACAAAGAAAGAAAAAACATGTTTTTCTCAAACCATGTTATTTCAAAATTATATGCAAAATAATGGTAAACTCCTGAGCCCCTGATTTTCTAAGCGCAAAAATAAATAAATAAATAAAAAAAAAATTCTGCATCTTTCAAAGTTTATTCCTTCCTATTGGCTACTTTTTTTTCAATTATTCTAGAAAATTTCGTGCCTTCCTAAGACAAACCTAAATCAACCATTGGGCTAAAACTTACCACGGACCTAAAAATGGCTGAAAAAGCCGATCGGGATTGGTTTTCAATATCCTTGTAGTTGGCAGGGTTGCCAACTTGGCGCGAAAATCACAAAAATTTGAACAAAATTTTGTCAGGTGGTCACGTCAGACTGACCACCTGACCGGAACATCTGCTCATGCGCCACTGAGTTAAGTTAATTTACGTAAATTATACTAACAGTAGTTAATTTAGCTGATTTTGTAATGATGTATGTTTGCAATTCGTATTTGTACAAGTGAATAACACATTGTCTTTGCTTAACATTTTTACCATTTTAAAGTTAATCATTTCGAGTCAAGATCAAGTGACGAGAAATCCTCTTGTTTAATACCTCAACGCTAAAATTGTGTGCCAATGACTTCGACAATAAGAAAGCACCAGAATCTTATTTTCCCTTCCAAATAACAATTTCGCTTTGCTTTGCTCTTCAATCATTACCCAAACTTATACTGTATATGTGAGTAATTTTACTCCTTAAATTCTATTTGGTTAAACCTTTCACGACTAAAGGAAACATTTTCCGTTTTTTTAAATGGCTGGTTGTTGAATTTAATTATAACCTTATCTTTAATTTTTTTTTTTGCGCAAAATCTTAAAGCGGAACGTATGCCGAACGTACGCAGGAACTGTGATATCAATTGACGCCAATGAGAAAATACATTTGCTGCTGTATTATTGTTATATAGTTCAGTTTATTGTGTCTTGTAATAATATATTACGTGTTTTTTCTCACATGTTTTATGTTACTTGGTAAGTGCTATTTTCTGCAATAATAAAGTAAATTAGAACGAATAAAAAGATATGCCTGGAAGAACTACCCACAGATCAAAACTAAATATTGCACATTGTTCCAAAAAAAAAATCTACTCATTGTTATGCATTTTTTGGTAAGTATTATCGCAACCTATTGGCGAGATTATATGAAACGAAACACACCTGGTTACCAATTCAGTGCGTACGGCACATCCATCTGGGTTGCTAAGTTGGCGATTGTTGCGATAACACATAAGTACCCTTTTTCAATTCCTACTATTAGCTCTCACTCTCTATATGTTTATTTATTTTTATCTTGGTGGAATTTTCAATTGTTAATAAAATACATTTTAAAGCGCTCCATTGAGCTGGAAATTATATACATAGTTATTTTGGATGACAATACAGTAATTATAATTAATAAAAACTAATTGATTAAAACTAATTATTTACAAATACAGCCACGTTGGCATCACTTTTGGTGACTTAGCGACCCTTTGGGTGACTTGTGTCAAAACTTGAAAAGGTTTTTTTCTCACGTTTTAAAGCATTCAGTTGAACTGAAATTTTATACACACGATTGTTTTGGATGACAATACGATACTTTAATGATAATGAATAAAAATTAATTACCAGTTAATGTTGTGATTCTGTCCTATGTATAACATATTTGTATTAATTGTAACTATTTAATAAAAAGTATCTAAAATAAAATTTTGCTTTTTTTGTTTTATTGATCTAAGTAGGAATTGACTTAAAATTTTTTTTATATATTACTTGTTTCTTATGATTTTTTATTTATTTTACGTCTAAACAAACTAAAATAAACAGTTGCACATCTTTTTTTTTACTCTTACAGACCTTATTACGGTTAATAAATTACTGGGTTCGAACCCAAGGCATTAAAAGAGTAAATTACAAATAAAGGAGGTAAAGAAAAATTAGAATTGTTGTTCACTTTTTAAACAAAGCATCTAAATCATTTATTCTTAACTGTTGACGATTGGACTGAAACTGATCCTTGGTTTCGTAACAGAAGGAAGGAAAATGTCAAGCTTCTATTCTGTCTTACTATTCTGAATTGAAAGCAGTAATGCAATAACAAATATCAACTTCCCAAAGACTACCTCAGCATTTCTTAAATAAAAAAAAATATGCATCACAGTCCCCTTCCCCTCTGTTTCGGTAAATAAAATGAAAGCTACATAATTTCAACTATATTCGCTTAAAATAAGAGGAGACTTATTTAAAAAAAATATGTAACTTAACCCCTAATCTATTCTTGCTGATTTTAAATATATTTCAGAACAAAGGAACGCAAAAAATATCATCATTAAAAAAACTTTTTATTCGTGCGTCATCATTTAAATAATAGTTTCTTTTATGCGTTAGTAATTTATAAAATATGTCAGGGTAAACAAATATGCGAGTTCATTAATTTCAAATTTTACAGACTCCTTTAAAAAAAGAGAAACCTCATTACTACAAGAAAAAAGATAAAATTTCGATGAACCAAAATAAATAGAACAAAAATAAATAGAACAACCTATGAAAAGGGTGGAAAAAAATTTCAATACATTATTCAAAAATAATCAGCATTGCTTTCATTTCTGTCGAGAAACAAGATAATTTCAAATTAATTTTTAGCTATAAATAATTTTATCTACTTAATTTAAATATCTCTTTGAACGAGCCAAATAGTATTCTCGACGACTTATCATATATCAAAAGTTTTTTCGGTAATTTGAATGAACTAAGACCGTTATTAATTAAGAAACATTGTTTTAGTTCGGGAGAAATATTAGACACAATCTCTTCTGTCTTTTTAATATTTAATAATTGCAATCGATAAATTCTTAATTTCTAACCTGTATTCTAGTTTAAGTTCAAAGTTAGGAGTATTCAAGATAATTTTGTACTTGCATATTTATTGCATATGAATAATTCATTTTTACCTATAATTTATGTTATTATGCTGCTTCATTCTTTCTTTAGATAACGATATTTAAATTACATAATGTCTGTAAGTTTTTAAAAATCTGCTAACAATACTGATACTGATTTTAAAATTAAAGTATTTTTTTCCCAAAAATGAGCTGCATTTTAGAAACTTAGCCTTTGCAGAGAAGGTAAGTCCCCAAATGGGAGAGCCATTTCATGGTGGCACCATCTATTGGTGGCCTCGCTACCAAATTTGGATGCTTGAATTAATTTTTAATATAAGCTCTCGTCGAGTACTAAATACTTTTTTTTATTTCTAATGGGGCTGCGGATTGGTGATTTTCCTTTGCAGACCTAGTTCATTCCTAGAGGGCTGGTGTCTCCTTTTAGTGCGGCACCATATAGGTGATACCAATTGCCACAAGTAATTTTGATGCCCAGTTTCCTCCCCAGAGGGATTCAATTGAGCTCTGACGATGTGAAATCGTACTTAAGGTTTTAGTGTTTTCGAAAGCACCCAAGTCAAACAGGCACTCAAGGGATCTTTCACATGCCGCACAGTCGTGCGACATCGCCACTGTCGATTTTCCACATTGTTAAAATCCACCGGCTTGGTCCGGGATCGTACTTGCAACCTTAGGCGTACAAGGCCAGCCAACAAACCTACTACACAACTACACCACCCAGCCGACCGGATGCTCAATATTGAATTTTAAAATATTAAATCATGTACGTTTTAGGGGACACTGTACCTGTAAACAACTTTTTTTTATTTTTATATTTATGTGAAAATGCTTACACATACCGTATTTGAACACACACGAAATAGACATTTTAGAAGAACACCCCCTATAAGCAAACAATTAAGTATATAGTGTTTGTTTAAAGAAGGCGTTTATCTTCTGAAGATTTATTTAGAAATATTTTATCATTTTAAAATTTGTATTCCTTTTACAAATTTTAATATTTTTGAACTTTTTTTCTAATATTCTCAGAAGTGTTCCTCACGATTTCTATGTATAAGACTGGTAATGCTTTTATTTTTACAGTTTTTTCATGTGGGACCCTGAAAAACAGTAAAAAACGTCTATATCTAACTGAGGAATTTCTTAAAAAACAACTATTCACCTAAATCATTATCCGAAGCACAGAAACATCACAAACACACATTATACAAAACAACCAGAAAAAGTTTCAAAACTTTAAACTGAATACGAAAATAGCCTTAGCATTTTAAATATACGATTATCGAGAAGGTCATTATTAAAGGTCATTAAGGTCATAGTGAAAAAAAAAGAGAGAGTTAAATGCCGACATCAGTGTTTTAGTTTCGGTTTTCGTATCGATATACTACTCTAAAAAAAGTTAAATACCTGTCTAAATTATACAGCTAGAACTACGAAAGTTTGTAGACATAGTTAGAAAAGTCTCTCAATTAAAATGAGGTACTAAAAAAATCAATACTTCGGCTACTTTTACGGTAATGTGTCTCCTTCACAGCATGCAATTTAATCGTATATAGCGTTCTTAAAACTTTGAATTTAAATTTAGCATTTGTGAAAAAAAAAAGTAAAAGATTAACTTTTGTTGAAGAAGAAATATAATCTAGTAGGAGATTTTGTGACTTCTAGTAATCATTGAAT
>BMAV01025177.1:35831-77971 GCA_019973955.1 Trichonephila inaurata madagascariensis | reverse complement strand
TGAAAATTGAGGCATTTTTCTGTCTGAAAATGTGCTCCGCATTTAGTTCAGGCTCTCGTATTTTTGCCGAAAACATCCTTAACAATCATCATATGTAACAAGTAACTGTACGGTAAAACCTTGAGAAATATTTCTTTATAATAAAATATCACTAGCATAAAAAACAAAGTAAAAGCCATAATTCTTTGTATAATAATCATCTTAATATTTAAAACGGAGCGAAAATCGTTTTGGTCTTAGGTGCAATGGCTTCTATTCTTTTCTTTTTCTACGATACTTTTAGTGAATTCTATTTTGCCAAATAACTTCCTCCATTATTTATAGAACGAATAGTCTTTCTCAATGGTTCAAAGGACGGGTATTTTTCCAAGCTCTTGTACCCTACTTAGCGAAAAAGGTATGTTGTAAGAAAAGATTCTTTTCGCTATTCAAGCCAGTTGTGTATTTCATTCATCAACTGGCAGATAGGGAAAAAACCGATTTTTTTTTCTTTTGGAAGCAAAAAGAATTGTGGGGGTATTGTTTGAAATTCATCAAATAAATAGATTTAATATATATTTAAAGTAGACTTTCTCTTAAATAAATAGATTTAAGAGAAAGCATGCTCATTTGCCACCGAAGACTAATATTTAATTATGTGCCTCTAACTAAAAACAACCATTCTGAAATTACTTTGGCTTTCAAGGGGCTACTGACCACTTTAAATTAAATTAGTGCAGGTGTTATGGTTAGCGTAGAGACTTATTTCAACTTGTTGCAACACTGTTGGATTAATTGATGAGATCCAATGCATTTATAAAAAATTCAATAACAAAAATGAAAAAAACCTTAAGGTGGATTCAATAAAAATGTTGGAGACTTCTTTAAATAAGAAAAAACGGTTTTAGCAGCTAGTGAGCCTCTCTCCTTTATGTTTAACCAAAATCCAAGAGTTTTGTGGTAGATCTTCTGAATCCATATTATAAAATGCATAAGACCATATTACCAATCAACAAATACCCAACAAATTATAGATTCAATTATCTGTGCGCAAATTCACAACTGTAAAACAAAAAGGCAACATTATGTAACCAAATTATTACATTCCAAAGATGTACAACTAATATAATAATAGCTAAAACCAAATAAAAGTTGCATATATATACACCATCTTACCAAAAGTATCCCCTCAGCCTAAAGTAGATATGGCAAGTGGTGAAATTTGTTGTAGTAGTTTGTCAGGTTATATTTACGCTTGCGTCAATGAGACAAGTAAGTAAATCAAAGAAGCTTAGGTGCTTTGATTGTGCCATTACAGTCGCGGATGAAATCTGTATGTGAAATCAGTTGTGAAATTTTGGACATTCTACAGAAGCTAAAATCCACTGTGAGTAATATAATTGTGAAATGGAAATGCGTCTTGGCAACGAAGTGGCAGGCCAAAAACAATTAGTGAACACAGCAGCTAGGATTCTGAAACAAAACTGCAAGCTCTAGTTAGTTGAAATCGAAAGCACATCATCTAAAGCACATCTCTCTAAAAACCGAATATCACTCCCCAGAATGCGAAGCGTCGATTGTAATGATGTAAAACTCGTGGTCATTGGACAGTGGACATGTGGAAAAACGTTCTTGGGAGTGATTGAGTCCGCTTTATAATCTGAAAGTCCGATGGAAGCGTCCAGATTTGCTGGATAAGCGGAGAGCGTTGTTTAACTTTGTAAGTGAAGTTGCGACTGTAAAATTTAATAGTGGCAACATTAATAATTTGGGCTTTTTTAATGGTTTGACCTGGGTCTTTCAGTTATTGTGGTTGGAAACAAACATATGATGTATGTGGAAATTCTGGAAAATGCTGCTTTTCCAGCTCTATGGCAGTATTTCGGGGAAGGTTCATTTCTCTTCCAGTAGTCCAACTGCTCCATTCACACATAGACATTCGCAGCCCTAATTTGATGAAATAGTATTCAAAAACTGGCCTGGTTAACTAATAGCTTCAATCTCAATCCCATAGAACACTTTGAGATGAATTAGAACGCAGATTACGAAGCAAGACAAATCGACCATCCTCACTGCCGGCACTCCTGCTGTGATGGACGCCTCTGGCAGTCAATTCCCAAGGCCAACTATCAAAAACTGGTGTAAAGTCTTCCCAAACGTGTGCAGGCTGCCATTAATGCTAAAGGGTGACTAACATTATATTAATGTATTGAGACATAGCCATCCTGCGATAGCTATGTCTAGTGGGATCCGCGTAAGCTAGAGGTGTGGGATTATCTAAAAGATGAGACATTTTGTGATTCTTAACACAACTTTTATTAAGAATAACTTAAATTACTTAATTCTAAATAACAACTTTCTTTAAGTGAGAATAAGCCATAAATTAAACTGAATATTCAAGTCAGATCGCACAACTAGATCACTTATCTTAATTATATTTAATTAACTGCCTAATCTAACTTCCTATACAAAATATTACCTTTTATAGAGTCACCCTCCTTCCTTGGTTGAAGACACTCCTATTATGCTACTTGTAGGTAAGAATACTCAGGCCTTATTAATCCTTCTTATAATTAATATTATTAATGACGATGAGCGTATCCTTCTTCCTGGGTTGTAGGTCGTCTAACACTTGTTCCGAACAATTCCGCACTAAGTTATCTCTAGGCTTGCCGTCTCATCTCACCAAACCCTCTATCCTTTTAAAGTATATCCCATTTGCATTTTCGTCCTGTTTCTCTTCTTGGTATTGGGTTGGAAAAGTTTTGCCATTAATCGTGGCCGTCAAAGAACTTAGGAGTTATGTTAGAAGAAGAACGCGAGAGACGTCACAGTATGCCTCAGGACTATCTGAATCCGTACTGCTAGGCAACAGGACATTTTTTAACCATATATATGCAGCTGGAACCATGGTATGTGATCTTATTTAGAAAAGAATAGAAATATTTCTAAGAATTTAATGGAAGTATTGTATGTTTATTTCAAAATAGTAAAACTACATACCATTATTCCAATATTGCACATCATGGTGTATACTATAATATTCATAAAAATTCAACTAAGGATGTATATTATTTCGAAGGGGAAAAAATGTATCGCTATCTATGTTCAATAAAAGGAATAGTTTGTAAGTGAATGAAAAAATTTCAGAGGTAACCACATATAAAACTAATAATTTTGTAAAGTAACACCCAAAATATGAATAAGAAATAAACTTTATGTCATGTATACGACATAGGCCCTTAGTGGTTAAAATTGTCATTTGTAAAACTGCATAGAATTTATCTTTTTATTATTATTATATTATTTTGGTTTGATTTCACATCAAATTTCCCTTAGCAAATACAAGTCATACTATAATTATTGAAATAACTTGAACACACTAAAAGTATCACAATTCATTTCTTTTCAGAATATTATAGTTACATACCATCATTCTAGGATTGTATCTTATCCGATTTTCTTAAATACTTTTCGAGATTATGATCACATTTTTCGCTCTCTCTCTAATATTTTTTTAACTAATAACACTTTAAAAAGTCTAGAAAGCCCTTTATCCTTCGTAAATACAATTCTTGTACGTAATCGAACTTTATTTCTATGTATTAATTACAGACGCCTTTATGAAATTTGTTTTAATTTCCCTAGAACTGACAATCGTGTTTGTTGTTATTATAATTTTCACAACAATGTTACAAATTTTGAGAGGAGAATGCTTAAAATAGAGTGGTTGGCTTATGTCTGAATGTGTAGTACGTTAATGACGATTTCTGTTGTGTTTATTTTGTTCTAAAATTGTAATATTCACACACACAACGCTGTTAATTACTTTATAATGGCGATTCAATAGAAACATGGCGAAATCTTGGTGATAGAGTCAAGTTGGCATAATTTTTGGCCGCCATTTTGGCAAGTTTGCGACCATATGGATGCTTCAGTAAATTACTGTAAAAATCTATTAATGTCACAATTTATGACGTAAGTGGATTTTTCGATAAATTTCGATCCGTACATTTAAATAGGATTCGCTCGCTAAAAATGAGTCAATATTGTTTGGACCGTTGAAGAGTCGACTAGCGATTAGTTGCAACGATCTAGCGAGTGCTTGCGAATAATCTTAGTCATTACGCATTTGTATTTTTAGACACTGATATTGTGTCTCAGCGCTGTAGAAGGTGTAAAGGTCTTGAGATTTATTGAGCAAATTTTAGTGCTGTATCTTGCATTTCAAGGATTGTTTTTCGACAATAAATTTATATCACTCCTGAAGAACTGTCTTGCCCTTTGAGACTAAAAGAAAAAAATTTCGAACCCTGATTTGTATAACAATACCCATTCTTGTTTGAGAAATTGCCAAAAAGATGGCCAATATTTTTTTTTCTTTGAAAACATGGGACGACTTTCGCCCAATTTCTCTGGAACTTTTCCCACCAAACCCTATTAAATTAAGAATGTCTAGACTAACCTAAGAGCTTTTCCACCAAATTGTTAAATAAAATCTATAGTCATAAAGAAATCAGGAACTAACAAAGTGCGAAGCAAAAAGGAAATAATTTTTTTTATATATATTTTCTTCAATTCTTTATTAAAAGAAATTTCTTCATAATGGCAAGATTCAGCAAAATGCATTATCAGATAATGGTAATAGTTCAAAGAATAATCCATTAAAACTGAATGAAGAGTCATTATCAACGCAAAGAGAAAAGTCTTAGAAATTTGTGGGGTTTAATTTATAGGTTTTTGTTCTCTTCTCTCTTTAATGGGTTATTTTAAATTACTCCTTTGTTTTACTTCTTTCTTTTTACTGCCGCTGTCACCCCGCCATCAATTCTAATGCATCCGAGTCATTTCCCTTCAAAGCTTTCCAGACTAATTTGCGTCCGTCTATAATTGCACAGTCGCCATTTGAAACTGTGTGTAATGGACATATTCCGATTAATATACACAGAAATACCTCAACTTAAGGACAAACGCGAATCTGGAGGTACGAGATTTTCAAATCTCGTCGATTCGTCTTTTGTTTGAGCGCTACACAACTCAATTACACACTCCTCACTTCCTGTTTAGTGAGTTTAGTGATTGAAGAAGTTGTCAATCTTCCAGGAAAATAAATTTTTTGAGGACGGTGATGATGTTCAAGAATTTGTTGGATTCTCACAATCAGGAGCTGACAGTTGATGGGCTCATAGAAATCCATGAACAAGTGCAAGATATTGAAGAAGTCTGAGTCTTTAGACCCAGTTCAATCAGAAGATCGAATGACGGTTGGACATTTGACTGAAGGCTTCAGTTTAATTGAACTAGTATTATAAAAAAAAAATTAAGTCAATTCCTACTTAGATCAACAAAGACAAATTTTATTTTAGCTACTTTTTATTAAATAGTTACAATTGACATAAATATGTATATACATAGGACAGAATCACAACATTAAGTGGTCATTCATTTTTATTCATTATCATTAAAGTATCCTATTGCCATCCAAAACAATCGTGTCTATATAATTTCAGTTCAAGTCAATGCTTTAAAAAGGGAGAAAAAAAAATCTTTTGAAGTTTTGACCCAAGTCGCTAAAAATGAAATCAACGTGGCTGTATCTGTAATTCTTTAAATAATTAGTTTTAATATAAATTAATTTTTTATTAATTATAGTTAAATTATTGTATTGTGATCCAAAATAATCATGTATATCAAATTTCAGCTCAAAGGAGCGCTTTAAAATGTATTTTAATAACGATTGAAAATTCCACGAAGATAAATAAATATATAGAGTGTGAGCTAATAGTAGGAATTGAAAAAGAGTTACAAATTTTCGAAATATAGACTACAACGAAGAATGTATTTTTTCAACAAAGCAAGGAACAAAAAAAAAAAAGAATTATCAGAATGCTTACGATGAAATTTTGTGGAAGAAAAAAACTGTACTACTACTACTAAAACAGACTACTTTGCTCGGTTTTATGAAACCTCTTTCGTCAAAATAACTTTGGTTTGTGACTTTGTATTTGTTATCCAAAATTCTACTAAACCTTTTTTTCTTAATTATTGTTTTCTTTTGTCTCCGTCTCTAACTAAAAATAATTTATATGCATTTATATGCAAAATTATACCCCGACTTACGAGGTTACCTCTCGCGCCCCCCCCCCCCGGGAGTGCGTAAGCACGGGGTATTACTATACTTCAATTTCAAGCATTTTTAAGACAGTTTCCAATGAAAACAGACTGCATTTCAATCAAAAATTAAATCCATGTGTGTACAGTGTTTAGGAAAATCAAAAATACGAATACAAAAATCTAGATTCGAACGTGTTTTATTTTAGCCTCCGATGGCTCTTGTCATTCGAAATAATGAGCAGGTCACGAGAACAGCTGGCTATTAAACAGATTTCTCACTTCCTGGACTACAACACCGAACCATGTAATCATTTTGTTGCCCAATTAGGTAAAATATTCATGAGTTCAAGCTCATTCTAATTAAGGCGGTAAACAGCAAGGAGTGAAGATGTAGCCAATCTATGTGACGGAGCTAAGCCCCCTGATTGGCTTGAGGGCAGGAGGTCGCCAACCTATTGTAAACCCCTAAATGCATAATTTTATAATTGATGAACCACTAGTATAATTTACCACTCTATGCCGGACCACTATAACTATATTGTTTACAATTCCATATCACTTCAAAGGAATGTCACGAAAAGCAAGAACAAATCAATATCAACAAACTGAAGCGTTACGCCCCCCGCCACACAGTTTGCCATGGTTTCCCACTCACTTTCAAATCAAATCTTGCTAAATAAACCGACAAAAATAGCTAAAAAGTCGCTAAGCTCAGAAGGAATTTCGCAAGAAGTATTCGATCAAAGTTTTAAGAAAGTGTCATTCATATTCCATAATACATCTTATTACTCGCCATTTTTTAAACTAAACCTTTATAAATATATATATATAAATGTCTTAATTTTTCTGCGAACTATCAGAAATTTTTCACGAACAGCTGCTATAGGATATCAAATGTCATAATAATGCACCGTGAATTTGAAAATCGAACCTGTGAAGGCCAATTAACTTCAGATGAATGCTATTAAACTGTAGCAGAGTAAAGTAACTTAAGGACAAGTACACTTAATTTTATTGTGAATTATTTAAGGAAAACTAAGCTTGTCACCATAAATATTGTTACGAATTTTGTGTAAATAGTGTAAATAACTTGTATTTGGGTGTTTAATGCATTTATATTACTCTATGTTATATTTATTTCGTGTTTAAAATTGTACTATTCACAAGCAATGCCACCCCTTACGTTATAATGGCAATTCAATGAGAAGGCGAAATCTTGGCGGTAGAGCCAAATTGGCATCATTTTTGGCGACCAAGTTGGTGGTCAATTTGGCAACTTTGGTGACCATTTTGACGTCATTGGCGACCATGTTGGCAAGTTCGGAACCCTCTTGATTCTTCTAGAAAGTAGTGGATCTCTCCATTAACGTCACGCTCGATGACACGAGCGTTATATTTCTGGAAGTTTCTTCCGCGCCTATAAATAGGAGTCCCAGCCGCAACCAGTCAGTCTGATTTTAACCAGAGAATAGTGAGGAATGTTTTGACTAGCGATTAGCTCGGCTGTGCTTCTGAATAGTCTTTTACATACGTGTATTTTAAACACGGATAATTGTGTTTGATTGCTGTTGAAGGTGTGAAGACCTTCGAAGATTTACTCTGTGAATATTGCTGCTGAATCCTGTATTTAAAGGATTGGATTTTTGTTAATAAATTCGCATCGGCATGGAAGAACTGTGATTGTTTTGCATAAAATCCTCGAATCCGGATCTACGTAACAATATGAAATGGTCTCGACGAGACACGCATGATACAGCAATCCAATACGTGGCCACGGTAGCCTATTTAATGGACTCGTAAGCAATGGATGGCGGATTTGAAGCTCGAACTTCCAAAAACTATGTCTAATGTAAGTTTTCAGGTTTGTTGGGACTCAAAGCTCTTTAAATTTCAAGGTGTATATGAGGAGTGACTGTTTAAAAGCGTCGTACTATAGAACACCAGGACCACTGGGGACGGACCTCCCAATTTCGAACTTCAGTCAAGTGATGAAGACTACACCAGAGCTTGCACACCCCTCTTCAAATTACCCCACCAACAGGAGGATTTTGAGCCTCGACAGATTTAACGTGCACCAGTCTTTCTACACGACAGGTGTTCAGGAGCACTGGGACTCGAACTTATGACACTCCGGCCTCGAGTTCGTGACCACAGCCTCTAGGTTACCACTGCTAGAGCATATATGGGGAAAGTAAGATGTCAATTACGCAGTAGACACGACTAAAAATCATGTGATCCCTCATGCAATAACTTCTGTAAGGGTGTGTCAAAAGTAGTCAACCACTCATTCACAAACATCCTAGGTCAGTTAATAAAATCACATATTGTCTTCAAGGTAAAGAACATTCTTTTTGAAATTCTGACTGTTACGTTCTGGTTGACAATGTAGCAGTCTTTAGGCCGAGTGTTCGAAAATCTATTTCATGAAAGAGCACCTTGAGGATAGATGGTGGCTAATGTACTTTAAATTAAAATGAAAATCCACGCCATCTCGTGGAAAACATTTTAAATGGGAGAAAGAAATACCAGCTTTGTGGTGCTCTCTTCGCTTAGCCGTAATTGGAGGTTACAATGTTCCTTACAAAAGGTTCACTAGTCCTACCAGCTTAACTTAAAGGACTGGAGACTTCAGTACTTACGTATTATACCGTTGACCAATTTCGCCAAACGAAAAAACATCACAAAATCAAATGTTGCCGATTCAAAATATTGCCAAATGCTGTCATTGTTATTGTTGTGTTTGAGTGTACGTGGGATCAGTTTCCACTATTGACTGTATATCACTTCATTTGACGACATTTTATGATTTTAGAAAATTAGTCCATGGTCTAATACATAAATATCAACAAGAGCCTATTACTGTAAGACAATTTTAGTCCATAAAATTTATGAAATACAAAACAGGGATTACTGTATGAAACTACAACATTCTAGACTTAAGTACTCGTAAATACACATTTCAAAGGTTTGGCGGTGCATTAATTCAGTAAAAATGTAACTTAACCCCATTCTGGGCGTTATTATGAAAATGGCCAAATTGGCGCGCTTTTATTGGATTTCCCTGAGAGCTTAGCATTTAGTTAGAGCATACAATTTTTTTAAGAAAAAAATTATTTGTACATTTTGTCGATGAAAATTTGACGACTTATCTCCAAAGGTAATTTCGCTGCCAAAGGCGAGGTTAAACTGCATTTCTCCCAAACATTCTGTAGAGTATACGTCCATGAGTTCAAAATGACGTTCAAAACTCATTTCGAATTCGTAAATGTAATGGACCGGTATATAAAAGCAATCTCTTTAGAAATTTTTCTTCTACTCGGAATAAGTGATGATTATGAGTACTTTTCCGTTTCGAATAACCGTTGGCGACCGTTCAACCGTTGGTTGTGAATTTATTTTTTTTTTTTATTATTATTTTGCCAAACTAAACACCAAACACATCATCGTCTTTCCTCACCGCACATGCGCCATAAACACTCCAACTCGTGAGTTGTGTGGCAGGTTTATCACTATAAATACATTATTACTGGCATTTGACAGTTTGGACAGTATTTTTGTTACATTTTTACACCCCCCACCGAAATGGAAAAGTACAGGAGTATCTTTATAATATCGTATTTTATTGCGCTAATTTTAAAACTCTTACATGAATATTTGTCTGTATAATACATCCGAGTCGACTAGAGAGAAATTTCAAAAAAACTTCCACCAAAATGCGGCATTACTTCAGAATCTTCGTATAATTAGCTTAACTATTCTCGAACGCACTTAGTTTCAAAGCGTTGGTAAAAAGAAAAATCCAGACCACATTTCACTCCGAAGTATTCCAGATCTCGTTAAATTTGTTGTCGGGGAAACTCATCACTGGAAAGAATGAAATATGAATCTGTGGTTAATTAGGGCTTCAAAGAGAACAAATATGTAAATAGACTTTGTGTATCTCGCTCTTTTTCGAAAGAAAAGACTTTAGTACAGATTACATACCAATTATGATCACAAACTCTTTTCGCAACTATTCGTACTACATGTTTCAGTATTTAGGAAGAAAGAAAACATTGAGTAATTAGTATTATATTAGGTATCTCGTATCCGCAATCGGAAATCCTTTAAGTCTGTGTTTCCCGCTCACAACAAACGTGATTAAATTTGCTTGCGTGCAGTTTGGCAAAATTTGGTAAGTAAATTAGAGACCAGAGTTGAATATATTGGTATCATTCATGCGTGTTTGTTTCATTAATAAATGAGAAAAATATAGTATCACATTCTTGGTGAATCTTTTCTAATTAAAATGTTAGTTATTTCCTTGAGATATAGTCATTAATGAGCTCCTAGCCTTATGAATCTTTCTTTCAGATCACAATACTTTTTCAGCAGAGAAGATAACAAAATGTGGTGCTTACGAATTATCGCAACAATCGCAAACTCTATAAATACTCGCCAAGTTGACAACCACGATTTTCTATGTGTCGTACGTGCTGAATTGGAAACCATGTGCTTCGTTTCATATAAAGTCACCAATAAGTTGCAATAACACGTAAGTACCAAAACATTTTCTTAAAAACAGAATCTTTGGGTAAAATCCTAGGAAAGCCCACACCCTTGGCGATAAACCGAAAAAAGCGCCAAGCCAGAACGAGATGACGACAAACGAAAACAATAATGGCGGCAAGTGAATATAGCGGGATAAGGTGGATGTGTAATGAAAATATATGTAAACAATACAGAAATTAAACATTTAAGATAAAAAAAATATATAAAAACCAACACTTAATTTCTTACTGCTTATCTTTTCCCAGTGAAGGGTACAGTGTAACAGATTTTAAAAATGCCTTAAAGGTCCCATCACTAAGCGAATGATCGTGTGAGCGCCGCCATATATATTCTGCGAGGTAATGGTCGAACATACCTTCGGCGTAGCTGGTACGATTTCGAAGAAATTTCTTTTGTTCGTATAATCCATTCACTCATCTCATTTAGGACATTCATAAGTCGAAGCCATCAATCCTTCCTTCATACACCAATCAATAAATTCTATCTTACCTTTCGCATTCAACAAAGTAAAAAATTCTAAGGTATATTCACAAACACATGCAGCTATACTTCCAGCCCAGTGCCCAAGAACAAAATGAAATTCGAAATGCCCACCGACAAAATATGAAAATTCCAGAAATAGTTAGGTTTACCATAGCTAGTGTATCAAAGTAGGGTAACCAAGATGGCGCAATTATCGCCTACCAGAATAATTCGCGCCAAGGGTGAGGGCTCTCCTAAGACCGAACCAATATTTGCGTACACACATCAAACCACTATAAAATTTAAAATATCAATGTTCAGTCGAAATTTAGGTGCGTATGTATTATCGCAACCGTATTGACGACATTATATGAAAGGAAGCACACGGTTGCCAATTCAGTGTGCGTATAGCACATGCGAAATCAGGGTTGTTAACTTGGCGATTTATCGTGAATGTTTGCATTGTTGCGGCAGTATGGGGGTACCGAAATTTATTTCAAGAAATTCACATGTCAAAATATACGACTTTGACTGTTACCGAAATGGAAGTTGTTTCTCATAAAATATAATTTGAAATTCCGTTGCTTTAATATTTTACAGTCGGCTGATTCTGTAAGTAAATAGACGTCGCCAAATGCCGCAGTTTGCTGCCAATAGAAGAAAACTGTTTCCACGCATGTACAAACACAATCTCGTTCCCGCATACAATGGTAGCATTTGGCGATGCCTTTTGATTTGGTGAAACAGTAGATAGTAAAATATATAAGTGCCATGGAACTAATTTATATCGATACACTACTCGTATTTGACATGACATATATATACTAGCGGTCCCGACAGACGTTGTCCTGTACACACGTCTAAATTCCGAAAATTACAAACTTTTTTGAATAAATTGTAACAATCTGGACCGTTTTGATGATTTTTTTTATAAAGAAAGCTATTACAATACCTGATATCATCACATGTACAGTTGCCACAATTCAACCTATCGATTGCGTGCGAGTATGTATTTACTATGAACTAAGTTGAATATAGAAGCTATTCTGAATAGAAACTTAAACTTGTTTTGATTAAAAGCTAAAAAAGATAAAACTCGAGCTATTTTTATAACAGGTATATTTTTTAATGCGCAAAAAATACATTAATCGTAATGCCATTGAATGTACAATGTTTTTGGTTAATCCTTGAGGGATATAAACAAACAAATGCAATGGTTTGCCAAACCTCGGACATGCAACATATAATTGGCCATGCGAAAAGCAAGGGTTTTCTAAATAGAAACAACAAATTGTCATTGTTTGACCTTGTGACATTAATTGGAAATTGCAAACATTTGAATGGGTAGGTGAGTCTGACAGAATCATTGGGATCTGTGGTAGAAGTACAACTTCATCTTGAAGTTTGCCGCTCAAAATAGTGGCTTCAAGAATATTGCCCATGATTTTTTTTTATGAACAAACACGTGCCCTTACTTAATTTTGGCGCATTTTTAACTAATTGTGATATCCGACCGAATTGTGAATCTAAATGATTCTCGAATCTTCTTGAACCCCCACAAAAAATGTCATTAAAATCGGGCCAGCCGCTTAGGAGGAGTCAGTCACATACACACGCACAGAAGAATTACATATATAAAGATTATTTGAAAAGATATTAATTAAAAACGCTAAAAAGCATGATTCATCTATATTTTTGTAACAATGGTTTGGCCAGTTTGGCTGAAAATCGATTTTCGACGCCAACTTACGTCATTTTTATAACAATAACGTTGTTACAACAATGCAGGGAAATATTGAGTTGAATATTTTTAATGTTTTTAATTAATATCTTTTTAACTAATTGCGTTATCGGACCGAATTGTGAATCTAAGCCATTCTCGAATGCACTGGAACAGTCATAAAAAATTTCATCAAAATCGGTCCAGCCGTTTAATCACATACACACACACAGAAGATTTTTATATATAAAGATAGTAATCACGTATCATCGCAACCTATTGGCGATGTTATATGAAACGAAGCACATGATTGCCGATTCAGCATATTCGACTCATGCGAAATTGGGGTTGCCAACTTCTCAATTTATCTTGAACGTTCGCGATTGTTGAGAAAATACGCAAGCACCAATATTTATTATATACACGCGTACTCCGAATGATATATTTATTACAAACCACACGCAAATTTCCATTACATATTTAATATTGACGACTGTGAGCTACATTCAAATAATCGAAATTAACTCTTCCGTAAAAGATCTCTTGATGCCAGATTTCCCAAGACAGTTTCTTTTATCAGCCTCACCTTATGGAAATGAGAAGCAGAACCTCAGAAATTAATATTCCGAAGTCCTGGTGGGCAATATCGTATCCAGCTAGGCCCAGATATTAAATTTCAGACGAGTTTGTTATGAGATATCAAATATGCTCCCCGTAGATAGACGAAAGAAAGCAACAGCGCAATTTTCTGCCTGGGAAATGAAATTTTGGGAGGTAATTTTACAGATCCGAGCGTATAACAAAGAAAGGAAGAATGGGAAAATAACTTTACGAGCCATGATTGCTTATATTCTTTTGTGTGAGCTGAAGAAATAATGATGGCTGGATAATGGTGGAATTAAATATTAAAAACAGAGCATTATAAGCATTTTGAAACTTCATAGAATGATTTAGAAATTGTTTTTTTTTTTTTCATTTGATACGAAATGGTGAGAAACATAATTGTAGTTTTCTGGGAAAACAGATTTAATATTACTTTTCAGCAATAAATAAAACGTTACTGTCCATATATATGAATTTGAAAATAAAATCGCTTTTAACCATTATTTTAGAATTTCTTCATTAAACTTGACAGTTTGTATGGCAACCGGAAATAAGTAACAATTTTTCTAATCAATATATATTTTTTTCCTATTATTTCAATCCTTCAATGTTTTTAATATAATTTCCAGCTTTCAAATGCAGTTATACCTTTTATCAGAATATATTATTGAAAGTGCTAATCAAAATGTCTAAAAGCGCTTCGAACATTGTGTTATCATAACTTTAAGTAAACCCCATTTTTTTTTTTTTTTCATTTACATAAAGTAATACTTGAGACACAAATATTTTTATATCTGATATTATTCTTTTCCTTTTTTTCGAATGCATGAGTGTTGAATAACGTCTGACAATAAAGCAACACGAGGGCTACTGGCAATGGCCCTCGTAATTTTGAACCTCGGTCAAATGAAGAAGACGTCATCTCAGCTGTCACCCCCTCTCCGAACATTCACACCACACTAACGGGAAGACTTCCAGCTTCAACAGATTTAACCTGTATCAGCTCCTCTACAACGCGCTACTCCCAGTGGGTTTTCAGTGGCATGAGAACGAGAACTCATGACACTCCTGTCACCAGATCGTGGTCATGACCACTAGGTCATGGCGGTCACTGCATTTTTTCGGAAACATCGATGTGTCCAATTACCAGTTTATATCTAACCTGCTCTTATTGTTGTTAATTCCACCTGTCTGGCGTTGTCAGATGGAGGTCCACAAAACTCATAGCGTCAAAGGGTTAGATGTATACCTGTCGTTATCCGTAGCTTTGAGCACCATACAGGTTGCAGTACAATTTGGCTCGGTTACATCCCAATTTTGAGGTAGAACACCCTGGGGTGGTCAGAGGCTTCTGACTTCCCCTTCCACCAACCTCACGAGAGGACTTGCGGCTCTACGGTTATTTAAATTACCCTAATGCCGCAAAGGCACTATGCATTTACAAACATTCATGCGTTCTCCGGGATTGGAACCCAGGCCCTACGGCACAGCAGTCAACGTCACTAACCACTATATTAGATAGATGAATACATCTAACATAATTTGAAGAATTACGTTGTTCCCTTCTATTCGAAAAAAAGAAGTTCCATATACAGAAAAAAGAATCCGTTAAAACTAAAAGTTTAACATATATGGATATTGGTGATTAAAAATAGTAATTTTATTGTTTTTTGTTGTCATAAATGCTTATAACTGAACTACTTTATTACAAGAACATAAAAATATTTTGATACAAGATATCCAATGCCATAATATTGAATGAAAAATAATTTCAATAGATGTGTAGTTTTAAATTGGCTGTACACTATCATAAACATTTCAAATGATAAAAAAATAAATAAGATCATAAATACTTTTTATATAAAATATAGAATCTAGATTTTTTACTCCATCATAGTATTGATCTGATATGACTTTTTTTTATTCTATGATAGTATTGACAAAACAAAACCTTTTTCAAAGTATTGTAATTAAACTTAAGCAATGGTATAGTATATCCTATGTCACGTAATCGTCGTGTTTACATATCTAAATGTGTTTACACTAATAGCATATTTGCTTAGATACTGATCCTAATCATTAACATTTCTTGCGGCTATAGTCTACATTTACCCATTGGATATACAATCTGCCTGATGTACAGTTACCTCTCCAAGATTGTTTGATCGTGGTATCTAATTAATTACAACAACGAAATCTGAATCTAAGACCTCGATTATATCGCAAGAAATATTTCAACGTAAACATTTATAACCTAGAGACTATTCTAAGAAACCATCGGAGATCTAGATAAACAGTTCTGTATAAATACTTCTTAATACCATTCTTTTTAAGACAAGCAATTATCACATTTAGTACATTTGCTCAAAACGTGTTATTGAAAATTTAGGCTTTTTACTCTTCGTCGACTTAAATTTTCTCTTCATGTTAATATTGATAAATTGCAAACTATTACCAGAATATTATACAGTATAATATAGTACAGTAATACCTCGAATTATGCGAGCGACTGAGTGAGTGAATATTAACGTCGCACTGTTCAACTGCATGAGAGCTTTTGGTGACGGACCTCATCATTTTGAACCATGGTCAAGTGACGAGGACGACACCTGAGCTGGCACCCCCTCTCCTAACTACCACACCACATCAACGGGAGGACGTTTGAGCTCTCGACAGATTTAACGTGCATCGCTCCCCTACACGGACCTCGAATTATGCGATAGGTAAGACTAAGTGATAACCGCGCAAATCGAATTCGCGTAAGTCGGGGTATAATTTCTCATAGAAATAAATATAAATTATTTTTAGTTGGCGATGGAGTTGAAAGAAAGTAATAACTTAGAAAAAAAATGTTTAATAAAAGCCTAGATAACAAAAATATAAAATAGCAAACCAAAGTTATTTTGATGTAAAAGGATTCATAACATCTAACAAATAATCAGCCGGCTCAAAGATTTTTTTTTCTCTCGCAAAATGTCCTCGTAGTATGCGAATATTTGTGACGGGGATTTATCGGTACTTCTAATAATCCTCTTGGGATATCTTTGGGGCCAGAATGGCAATTCTTTCCAACCAACCCAAGAGAGCGTGGTTATGCAGATTAGGAATTGTATATATTGGAACGTTAGTATTCGCGGAGCACTAAGTAAAGCTAAGTGAAGAGAGGTAAAGCTCTAGGTGAAGTTCTGGAAGAAGAGTCTCAGTGGGAGTGTTCTATGAGTCGGTCTAGTAGTGCCAGTGAAGCTGATTAATAAGTGCGTCCGAGACCAGAAGAGTATTCCTTTAGCCGGATCAAGTTGGATCGAAGAATAAATTGAAGATATAAAGACTGTAGCTGTTCGCGGAGGAAATAGTGGTAAGACAGTTTGCTGGTTCAGTCCTAGGAGAGCAACACCCTTGGCGCGAATTATTTTGGGTTGGCGATAATTGTGCCATCTTGGTAACCCTACTTTGATACACTGGATATGGTAAACCAATTTCTGGAAATTTCGTATTTTGTCGACGGGCATTTCGAATTTCATTTTGTTATGGGGAACCGGGCTGGAATGGTTTGCGTGTGTGAAGCAATATATCTTAGAAATTTTTACTTTGTTGAATGCGAAAGGTTAGAAAGAATTGATTGTATGAAGGAAGGATTTATTGCTTAGATTTATGAATGTCCTAAATTTAATGATCAGCATGATGTAACGTGGTCGACAATAAAACGCTTTCTTCGAAATTGCACCAGCCACGCCGAAGGTATGTTCGACCATTACCTCGCAGAATAAAAATGGTGGCGCTCACACGATCATTCACTTAGCGATGAGACCTTCAAGACTTTTTTAAAATCTGTCGTTACGCTGTACCCTCCACTCGGAAAAGATCAGCAGTAAGAAAGTAAGTGCTGTTTTTATATATTTTTTTTTATCTTAAATGCTTAATTTCTGTATTGTTTACATATATTTTCATTACGCATCCACCTTATCTCTCTGTATTCACTTGCCGCCATTGTTGGTTTCACTTGGCGCCATCTCGTTCTGGCTTGGCGCTTTTTTCGTTTTGTCGCCAAGGGTGGGGGCTCTCCTAGGATTTTACCCAGTTTGCTTAAGCTTTAAGACTAGAGCGGATACAGAGATTGTTTTGCGTAAAATCATCGAACCCGGATCTACGTAACAATATTTTTCCTTTTTATCCTAAAAATGTTCTTTATTTATAATCTTTTATGCCAAACTTCTTTATTAATAATCTTTTTTATGGTTTGCACTCCAAATAAAAAATTGTATCTGTATTTTATATTTGAAAGTTAATAACAAAATAGAGGGTAAGAATTCTTTTCCCCACTTAGAGACTAAGTATATTTTCTTGAATTCAGAATGTAATTTCTGAGAGAGAGAGAGGTCCAATCTATTTACCAGATATCTAATTTAATATGTACTTGGCCCCCGTGTTTTCTTAGGCTTACCATGTCTCGGGCTTAACAAAGTCTTGAACTAAGTCAAGCGCATCAATTCACGGCGAAAATTTAAATCATGCGCATAAATTATACGAACGCGCTGGATGATAATTAATAATCTTCATTTATTTGCGGAATATGCAAGATGACAAACAAGCTCTTTAATTTCACAGGCTCTTGAATTTTGTTCGAGCCCTTTGATTCGATTACGATGAAGCGATCTTCTGCATCGAATCGTTTTCACGCTTGGAAGAACTTTTATCAAGGAATAACCGAAGCCAGGGAACATTTTTTTCCGGTGATATTAAGATTTTTAGACTGACATCAGAATAATTGCTTTAGATAGATCTCATTGCAAAAACTAGAAAAGCAGATATCAAAATAAAGAAATTAGCATGTTTTGACAATCAGCTCTCTTCTGTTAATTATATCCATAAATTTCTCAGAATCTATCACAGAATATGCAACGTAAAGTAAAACAATTAAAAATTAATACGATACCTAACGAATTTTTCATCAAACTTCCCATTGTGATCGTTAAAATTTTTCAATACCTTCGAAAATATTTACTGCATAGCAGTTATATGGATCAATTTTTACAGTTCAATTCCATTTTTCATGAAAGAATTCAGGAAAGTTTTTGCCGGAATATATAAATGAGAATTTTATTTATATAAATATTGAATCACACCACGTGTGTTGTTTTCCAAGCGGCAATGGGACAGTTGAGTTTTGCAGACGAAGTTTGCTTCCTAGTATATAAACTTGAAAAATAAAATTATTTTGACCAAAAATGCCTGACCAGGAGTGCCAGAATGTCTAGTTTATCGCTTTCGGGGATAAATGGGGAGGAATGTGATATAGCCAAGGAATAATCGAGAAGGCTCCAGTATTAACACTTCTAGAAATTTCCATAGGACTATATGAAGGAACTTTGAAATCAAAATAGTCAATTCAGAATACAGTTCAATCGTATACGTTTATCTGAGTTTCTATTAATGGAACTGCTTAGAGAGCCATTTTTGGAATATTGTAAAATTTATTTATAATGAGTGCGATTATTTATTTATAATGAGTGTTATAAATAATATGTTACCCTATTTCTTTGCGTATACACATCGATTTCTTTTTTTTTTTTTTTTGTTATTATTCAAATAATTCGAATCACCGGCTGCATCTTTCCCCCGCAAATTTGCAACAATATACATATTTATTCTCCACAATTAAGTTTTACATTATTGCAGATTGCAGCAACTGTAATTTGAATCGTTTTTCGACTGTTTTATCGATAAATTACTTTCAATATTTTACTCTTTTTACACTTGTTGATATTTGTGCACATATATTGCTACACGTCAGCTTGTACACGTATGTTTCTGTGTACAAACCGAGAATTTTTTTGGAATGTTTTCGAAGTGAAAGTACGGCAGTCGGTTTATATACGATATCCACATATATCTGGGGAAAAAAATAGTTCCGATAAAACGTGGTTTTTTTTCGTTAAAACATTTTCCGTTATTCATGCTCAGGCGAAATTAATCTTTTTAAATGTTTGGGTGTTTTAATGGAACTTTTTTTCTAAAAAAAAAATTCATACATACCCTTAAAAGACAGAATCCGAATTTCGAATAGTTCGAAGAATTATCATTATGATAGCTGAATGCATGTGAGCATCATGCAGGAGTTTTGCCTCAAAGGCATGAAGCATAGATCGACGATCAAGTCTCGTATACTAATTCCTCTTTCCGCTCATTTTCCAAACAAAAAAATTGAGCAGAATGCACAAATAGCATATATATTGCACAAGAGAAAAAATTTAAAATAAAAAAATGTCTTGAAATCTGTTTAGGTTGGGTTAATAGAAATCTCAAACTATTGGCGTTAGCATTTTGCTTTGAAGCAATTCATTGCAAAGCATTTCACATCTTTCACCGGCTTAGCTACATTTTAGCCCGCATTTAAAAAAAAATTTCAATTTGGCTCATATGAAGGTTTTGAATTTTTGGTAAATTTTTGGAATAAAAATGCACTTTCGATTTATATACACAGATCGATTTGAATTCAGAAACATAAGATAATTTTTCTTCTAGTGACACACAAAAAAAAAACCCTCTATAATAGTCCTCAATTCTGTAAAAATAATTCCGCATTAAGAGTCTACAGAATAAATCATTAATTCGGTTGTAAGCTTTTGAAATATTTTCGATTCAATAAAAAAAACTAAATCCAACGATGGTCGGATGGATAAGAATACTTTATTCCTAGTATAATAATATGGGCAAGGAATTAACACCCACACTTTAATTAATTAAATTCGAAAACAATTATTACATATATTATACGTTTAAAGCTTACTTTAATGACAAATCACGAATATAAAATAAATAGTTGAGGCTCTTCCACACATAAAATCTTAAGCGTAAGTGAGAAAGAAAAATGCAAAACCAATTGCAATAAATTTCCGCAATCGTGAAAGGAATTGTTATAAAAAGAAAATCAAATGCCAGGGTGTATAATCAGAAAGCCATCTCGAGCTCGGGAGGAGCGATTTGGCAAGTTTCCAACTCCTGAATGTGGATCTCTAAGTGCTATCTGTTCGATAAATGAGCATCAATATGTTTTCTAGTATTATACTCATTTATCCTCGGCTAAAGGAAGCATGGGAGCATATTTTATGGAAGCAATGATTACCTAGGATCTCTAAACACTGATGAAGTTCTCAGTGCTATTAGCTGGTGCATTTTTGGGATACTACGTAATGCTCTTGAAACATAAGGCCCTCATACAACCACATTTTTCCTCACAGATATTAGTTGCACTTGAATATTTCCAGGAGATTTCTAATGAGATTACATTGGTGCTTTTCACATCTATGGAATGTGTATGTTTTATAGAAGGATATGGGAATGTTGGATTGTTGATATAGAAAAATATACATATGGCATACAGAGTCAAAAAAGGGCTCTAAAATAATATAAAAATTAACTATTAAACTATTGGTACTTTTCCGTTTAGCCGGGGCAAATCATACCAAGCAGGCTTTATTGGCGACGACAAACAATATACACATAAAAAAAATTTGTATGTTAATTCTCATTGGTGTTTCATCTATTTTTGAAGTATTATGAAAAAGACGTTATTGTGAAGAAAAGACTGCAACTTGTTTTGAAAATGTGATGGTAATAGGTTACCAGCAGAAAAATTCCAACTGGCGTAGATTGCTTCATTTTTGGCGACTTTATCGCTAGCTCCGGCGAAACGGAGAAGTCACAAACTATGTTATAAATAAGCATTACTAAAAATGATTTTACACACAATTATCGAAAGAAATTTTTCGAGCTTTGCGCAGAAAATTCTAAATTTTGATTCATTTGCCGATCGTTCCAATTTCACGTAATTCAAAAATTTTGTTTTGAAATAATAAGAATTGAAAAAAAATGGAAGAAATACAAAATAACATGGCCGGTTCATATTATTTAGATTTGCTGACGTGTTTTATTCGCGTATTTAATCCAAAAGTTTATTCCATATTTTAAAAAAATTTAAGCAATGTTGTTGAAAATTTTCCTGGGGGGGAAGAAGCCAAACGACTCAAATTATTTGTACAATAGCAGATTTATTAATGAACAAGGACAAACAGATGAGTAAACGAAGACAAATCGACGTATATACACAAAGAAATATTATAACAGATTATTTACAAAATAGTACAAAATACAATCTTTACAAACAAGCTTCAGAGTTCTCTAGAAACGACTCTCTAGAACACACTTGCAGGAACTCAGACAGGTAAATCCTCTCTTGCTGCCACAACGTAGACTTACTGTCTCGACAGATTTAATGTGTCTCATCCGTTCTACACAGTGGGTATTCAACGGCATCAGGATTCGAACTCGCGAATTGAAAGGAACATCAACGTTCCCGAGTTAACGCGCGCATGCCCATGTCTTCATTATCCTATATAAAGCTCGTTTTGATACTTTTCAGTTAGCTGAGGTCAATCCGCTCCAAGAGGGCATGCTTGGCATAAGTGAGAGTTACATTAACGTCGCACTATAAAGCAACATGAGGGATATTGGCGACGGATATCGTAATTTTCAACCATGTTCGGGACACTTGGGCGTGAATGAGTGAGTGAATATTAACGTCGCACTGTTCAGCTACTCAAGGGCTTTTGGCGACGGACCACCTCGTCATTTTGAACCAAGGTGAAATGACAAGGACGACACCTGATCTGACGAATGAGTGGATATCAACGTCGCACTGTTAAGCTAAAAGAGGGCTTTTGGCGATGGACCTCGTAATTTTGAACCATGATCAAGTGACGAAGACGACACCTGAGGACGATCCCCTCTCTCCTAACTACCACACCAACTGGATGACGTTTGAGCTCTCGACTGATTTAACGTGCATCGCTCCCTTACACGGCGGGTCTTTAGTGGTACTGGGCTCGAACTCGTGACAAGCCAGCCACGATCCCATACCTTGATCACTAGGCTACCGCGGCCACCACCTGATCTGACACCCCTCTCCTAACTTTCATACCACACCATAAGAGCCGGCCCCAAGTCCATTTCCTTGACCACTAGATTACCGCGGCCTCGCGTTTGGCATAAGAGAATAATAAAAATAAAGAAAATTAAATACAACAAATGTCTTGAAATGAGGGATCAATTTACATGTTTGTAGAAACATTTTTATAATCAAATTGCTGTTCTTCAGAATATTTTTTTAAGTTGGTAAAATCCACACTCTTCCTGAACAAATATAAACAGGGAGCATTACGGATGGAAACATCAGAAACCTCTTAAACTCTTCACGCGGGGGCCGACGAAATGGAAACGGGAAGCAAAACCCATTTGGAATTCCTTTTCCCCGGGAAACTTTGCCTCCGCGTTCTCTTACCATAACTGCTATGCAAATATAAAAGCAAACCCGGAGTTGTATTCAAAACCTATTTCAAGTTTCCGATTTGGGTGAAATTGATTCTGTTTCGGCATGCAGGAGCGAAACAGGCAAAATAAAAAGGAACATTCCAATATCGATAAAGATACCGAGATTTAAACTGAGCTCCATAAAAACGAAATTGAGAAGGAAGGTAACATGAAGCGACGGATGGAAATGTTTACAATAAACCCGAATAAATATATGCAAGAGTATTGTACTAAAGCAAAAGCATTTTTGAAGAATTAATTTTTTTTTCTTAGTTTAGAGACATTAAACGCAGTGCTGCTGACAAAACTTTTTATATTATTCCATTTAGAACAAATTTAAATATTGATAAATGCTGGGAATCGGATGAAATCCTGTAATTATAAAGTGGTTTGAATTTTTGAAATTACCCTATGGCCATCAGCTACGGACTTCATAATTTCGTACAATCAAGTGATAAGGACGATATCCGAGCTAGTCAAGCGAGATTTTTAAAATTAAATTCAATTGTGCGTATATATTAACTAACTATTTATTAAAGAGGCCATTCCGTGGTGAAAACAATGCTATACCTTGCAACTTTCCAGCGTAACAATTTAGCCTCATAATAAATGATAAAGCTTAATAAACTTTATTTTAGGATTAGTAAGTGTTTATTGATGTCGCATTATAAAGCAACAAGGCGATGGATCTCGTAATTTTGAACCGTGGTCAATGGACGAGAACGACACCTGAGCTGGCACCCCCTCTCCTAACTTCAATACCACGTTAAAGACAGAACTTTGTGCCACGACAAATTTCACGAGCATCAGCCCCTCTACACGGCAGATCTTCAGTGGTATTAGGGTTTTAACACATGATACGCCGGTCATAAGTAAAAAAGATCGGGAGAGGGTATTGAGACTATGCACATAGCATTTACAATGACAATATATGAGTACAAAGAATATAGTGCATTAATGATTTTTAAGGCTTGGAGAAACATTAATTGCAGAATTCGCATTGCATCACTAAAATGCATAGAAAACTCATCCATAAACCCTACATTAATTAATTGCCCATTCTCCTCCGAGATAATGCCCTGCTCCGAGTAAAATACCCTACATAAATTTTAAGAATTACTCTTCGAGATTCTTTCGCATCTTCCCTACTTACCTGATCTTTCACCAGCATATTGCCATTCCTTTCATACCTTCGAAGTCTACATGCAAAAAAAAAAGACTTTTCTTTTGTAGCAATGAGCAGTAACGTCTTCAGACTTCTTGAGGCTCTGGGCCATTATGCAAAAAAAAGGCCCCATCAACGACCCATTAAGTAAACAGTATATAGAATGCGTTGTAAAATACTCCTACATGTATATTTATATGTTACGGATTACCATTTGATAATCCGTAACATATAAATATATGCGTGACTCACAATTTCACAAATCTAGGCACAAACCGACTCGACCGACAGACAAATTTCTCCTAAATGAGTCATGATGGTGTATGACCTAGACACATATATATGACATAATAAAGAAGTCTTGTCACTACTGCCAGTTGGCATATAGTTCGAAATTCAGTTTTTGGAGAATATATATGATACTAACATAAAATGATTAAGATTATTCGAATAATGATCTTTGAATCGAATCAAGAATGAGATGAAGCACCTTTGAAGTCCAGGCTTTGGGTCCAGGTGGCCGATGGCTTAAGATGTTCCTGACAATGGTCGACACATTTTTCGGAGACTCTTAGTGTCTTCTACACCCTTATTGTTTAAAAAACTTCGGATCGAGTCAAGAACGAGATGAAGCACCCTTGAAGTCGAGGCTTTGGGTCCAGGTGGCCTATGGCTTAAGATGTTCCTGACAAAGAAGTCGACACATTTTTCGGAGACTTAGTATCTTCTACACACCTCACATTGTTTTAAGAAAAATTAGCTTGTAAGAATCGCGTTGGCGAGACTGTACTTAAACCAAATGGCACATACTTGTGTGATTAAATAAATACATATTTTAATTTAAAACAAATTATTTTTTCTTATAATAATCTGACATTTCAATATTATACGTACTAATACATTAAATTAGGTTAAGAATTTATTACAAATCATTCAATATCAGGAACAATCCTCCTAGCTCACAAAAGATAATATTCTCTAGTTACAATATCAGTTACGTACTATAAAATATTTAATTCTATTTAAATATGTTCTCATTATTTTGAACCAATTGTTAGTTGACTATTTAAATTTATGCAGTAGCTATAGATATTGTTTAGGTTGAAAATTATCTTCCATATTATTATCGTCTGTTTTAACTCAATAATTCAAGTTATTAGAATTTATTTGCTGATATATAATCGTCTGATGTTAAAGTTATGTTGCTTCAGATGGCATCTTTTGTAGTTATTCTAAAAATGTTTGTTCAGCGAAATAGGTGTTAGCTGAAATTCATACGTAACTATAATTTGAGTATGTTTTCGAGTTATTATCATTCAACTGGAAATCTTTTTGAACTTTTGAGTGATTATAAGAATTAAAGGCGTCTAGTGAAACAATTGTGACGACTACTATTCTAGATATATTTTTATTGTTTCAATTTCAAAACAAATCTTCCTTCAAAAACGAGCTAACAATTCTTTTAAAATTAATTTTTGTCCTGAACAATTTCTCGATAGAATCGACGCAATTCATCGGTTGAATCGATTCCAGGTCGGATCAATCTACGGGTTCACTTTCTTGGAAGCGCTGATAATTCGATTTAAAGCAGTATGAAACTGCTTTTGAGAAGAATTTCCGAAGCAAACTTCGCCACAATGGATCCTACTCGAAAAGCCAATTTACGCGACAGAAAGGGAATTAGGTACTTTTTGAAGCGGAACAAAGAATCTTCCCAAGAAGAATCTTCAAACAAAGAAACTCAAAGAAGAATGAAGAGCAAGTCTTCAAGGTTTTGTGAGGTAAAATTAATTGATTCGGCTCGCGAAAACAATCTTTTTGTAATTAGAAGAGGAGGGCAAACTGTCCTTCCCCTCCCCCCGAATATTTCACTTATAGATGCAGCTTCGTAAGAGTATAAAAGTTTCGAGTTGGCTTATGTACTAGGTGGGAGAAGAGAGAAATTTTCTAAATGAATTCAATTTCAATTTAAAAGGGTATACCATTTATCGATACCGGTACTCACGTATAATCTCTACCTTTTGGCGACATTACATGAAATGAAGCACATAATTACCAATTCAGCGCACACGACGTATGCGAAATTGCGGTTGCCAACATGGCGAGTTATCTTGAACGTTGGCGGTTGTTGCGATAATACGTAAATACCTCCCGATACACTTCTATTCATTAAAAGTTAATGTGATTTGAAACATAAAAGAAATTTTCTAAAAATTTGAGCCATAAAATGCCCACAATAAGTTATCTATCCTTTCTCAAGTTACCCTACCACCAGGTCTTTCAAACCTGTTTTCAACTGTTCTTTTTACTAAAGTTCACCCAGCTATAAAAAAAAATCGAGATTTCCCGATGACACAATATTATATACAGTGAAATACGTTTAACGCGAAAACGTTTAAAGCGCAATATCGGTCAACACGAAATAACAACGGTCACGAGAAACTACTATGTATTTCCATACATTTTTCTCTTTAACACGAAACGCGAAAATCCCTGAACACGAAAAGATATATCTTCCGGGAATGAACAAAATACGGAAAACACCAGTCACGAAGGCTAGATTTAAGAGGGGTGTGAAATAAAACAGGTGTTTCACATGTTTCGTAGAAAGAAAGTTAACTTTGCTTTAAAATACCCTCAGAATAAATAGTCTGTAGCACGAGCCAGTTTTTTTTATTTAAGCTACTTTCACCCTCCATCCCTATAAACGTCACATAGAAACATTTCATTTCTTAACAGTTGGCTCTGAAATTCGGTGACGAGTCCATCGCAGTGTGAATAAAAATCAGTGTTGGGTTCAAATTATTTTTTCTATTTTAGAAAATTGTTTTTACAAATACAATAGCAAAAAAGCTCAGGGGAAAACAAACTGCTATTTTGCTTAAAGTGGAGGTAGAGCTTCATACGGTTGTTGATCAAAAACAGGAATCGGAGTGGAATATGAAAATGGAAATATGTAAAGATTTTAGTATTGCTAACTCTACTTTATCAACAAAAGTTTAAAAAACAAAAAAAAGCAAATTAGTGTCGTCAAACGCATCAGAAATGGCGTGTAATATTTTAAACAGAATGGTGCTCCATTTCTGCTTACGGCTGTCAACAAAAGCGCGAGCGGAATAAAGGAGATAATATTGGGTGTTTGTCTTTCGAAGCAGAAAAATCGGCGAGTAATTTTTCCGATATGAAGACAGGGCGTGGCTGTTTTCAGAGCGTATCGTTTTGTTTACGGCAACCCTTCACCTTCACATCTGCTCGAAAAATTTCCCAAAACGGCTGCTGTTCAAAAAGACTCGAGTCGTTCTAGACATGCGTGTGTGACAAGGACAGAACACTAACTAAAGCTAATGACGAAGTACCTCCTAATTCTGAAGCACGGCAATAACACTCGGGCCTCCCTCTCCAAACTTCCACTCCACACGAACGTGAAGACTTTGAGCCTCGACAGGTTTAACGTGTATCAGCCACCTCTACTCAGCTTTTAGTGGCACCAATAATCGATCCCAAAGACCCTTATGAGATTTAATCTTACACACAAAAGAGCACTTTTTGATCTTCCTTCTCAAACATCCGAATATGCCCCCCACTGACTCATCCACCAATCACAAAAAATAAGACAGAATCGTCCCTTGTGATTCATTTGAAAGCATCATCCAACGGTGAGTTGCAAAAGTGCTGTTCATAATGGTAAACAAACCGATCTATCTCAGAGGAATAGTTTTCATAAAAGAACCCTGACAAGGGATCATTACTGCGCTAAACCCGGGATAACCCCTTTCCCCAAACCACTTGAGGATTGAGGAAGGAAATAAAAAATGTTTCCTCCGTCATGCCGAACGAACGTTCTCTAGTGTTTAAGAATTTATTACTTAGAGGACGTGTGGGGTATAAATCACATAATGGGTTTTATTTTTTCACGGTTTAGTATTTCATACGTTGTATTGCTTCAATTTCGTTTTAATATTAAATGAATTTAAGTGTTTCCTGAGTTCAAATTAACTGTTTCACGGTTAATTTAGTGAAAACTTCCGCAAAACGATTACTTATGGTGTGTCTAATTATTCAATTTCTACTATTAGTTCATTCTCTCCCTATATATATTTATATATATCTTGTTCAAATTTTCAATCGTTTTTTTCTTTCCCGTTCGTTCAAATACTTTTTTTTTTTTAATTGTGGGGATGACAAGTTTAATAAGTTTTTTCAAATATTAAACCCTTAATTAAATTTTTGAATAAATAGTAACAAACAAAAATAAAGTAATACCATAAATAAAAAAGGGAAAAACGCTGTTTGTCCCCGAAATGCAATGGATAGGGGTGGTTTTAAAAAAAATCATTTCCCCCCTGGGAAAGGCTCATTTTGAGAATGTGATTTTTTTTTATTTTAATTTTTTTATTGAATAATTAAAATTTAAAGAATAAACAGAACAAACAAAAAAATAAAACCCCAAAACCCCCGATAGAAGGAAAATGGAAAAAAGCAAGAAAAAAGCTTATTTTGCCATTTTAAAATGTAAATTTGTTTATACATCATACAATTTATATTAATTGTAATTATTTAATAAAAAAGTAACTAAAATACAATTTTTTTTTTAACTTTTCTTTGTAGAAACAAGAAACCGTTATTAGTGATCGTTTGGTAGCTGAAATTCGTAATTACCGTTAGCTTCGGCAACCTTACTAACTATATTAGAAAGGTAATTGACCCATGTACATTTATTCCATACTTGACTGTTATTCGGATAATGTGTGGGTACGTGTTACTGTTTAGAATGAGTCGAAAAAAAGGCTTAACTGGTTTTTTTTTTTAATTTTTTTGGAAGAAAGGCGGCAATTATTTTTAAAAAATGCGTAAATGAAGGTTTGTTGCTGCAAGGTATAAATGCTCTAAATTTGTAAATAATACTATTTTGAGTGAAAGAATAAGCTCAATGGATGGATTTAAGTGGAGATGCCATTCAAAAGGAGCAAGAATCCGCGTGATGTAAAAGCACAAGAAAAAAAATACGTGGTTGAGAAAAAGTCCCTTGAGTAATTTTAGAATGCGTTAAATATATTTTACCCCCCTTCGGACACTGGCCGAGGGGTAAAAAAAGTTTTAAATGTTTTCTTTTCCCAGTGGCTGAGGGGAACGCCCTTGTGTTTTTTTCTTAGATGGGTAGCACGCCGCAGTCCAGTCTAACCTCAACCTTTTTTTTTCTAGACCCCCCCCCAAAGCCGGCTCTGGCAGTCTTGCTGCCCCAGACAAAAATAGAAAATGTCGCCTCTTTCTCTAAAGCAAAAAACTATAACTAAAAAAGATAAATAGTTCACATAGATATACACCAATAAAAGTTGAATAATTTGAAATTAACAACATAACTACCTGTTATTTCAAACGATTAATATAAAAAGAAAAAAAGTCCAACGGAATTTCTTGAAAAAGAGTCTACTAAGGGGGGGGGACCCCAAAGGGGATTTTAACTTAAGAAACTACCTAAGAAAAAAATAAAACATATCCTGTGGCTCTATCTACTAAAAAAACTTATTACCCCTGCCCCTTTTTAATAGTGACACCGAATCGTATGAAAGGGAAAATCCTTTGTGACCCCACTTAGTGGGGAAAAGTTCATGAAAAATTTCATCAAATTTCATGATTTAACATATACTCCGCCAGCCCCTTGACTTTCAATATAAAAGAAAACTGACTTTAAACATACACAGTTTAAAATAAAGAAAATAAGATACGTTAAATGAAATACCATATTCATGCCGAATAATATTTCAGAAAATATATCTTTTGGTAACAGAAAAAAATATTTTTCAAATTTGATCCAAATGCCACCTTTAAAATTTGCCGGTTTGTCCCCTTTGGACCCCCGTTCCCCCCTCTGGCTTGGAGGCCAGTGCACCGATATGTCCCTTCGAAAATGAGTTTTAATGCAAACATCTTTTTTTTTTAAAAAAAATCTGTTCTGTGATATATTTCAAGGATGGACCCCAAAGAGGGCAAATACTTTTTGTTTCCAGTTTTAAAACTTTATTACAATTTTCATTTTCCTTTTGAGTCAAAATTAGAAATTTTGGCTGTATTATTTTAAGCATTTTTTCATTAAACTGGTTCTTTTTCGTACAATTTGGTGCATTCGTTTTCCTTAGATCTTACCCGTGGTCCTAAGAATGTTTTGAGTTAAAATTTATTTATTAGGTGGGGGGAGTCAAAATATGTCGGTGGCCTCTCAGGCTGGGTGCGCCGGATTCTGTTTCCCTCAGTGGGGAGCCCGAAAAGGAGTTAAAAGCTAAATTATACATGAATTTGATCTTACGTCTTAAAAATTTCTATATTTTCTCCTTCAATTCCTTCTTTTCAGAATGTTCTTTATATTTCATTTTTTTTAAGTTTAATTTTTCACGGAATTGTTCAGTAAAATTTAAAATTTTCCTATTTTTAGAAGCTAAATTTTGCATAAGTTTTTTTTTAAGTCAAATTTTTTTCATTTCAGCTCCTTTGAACAAAACGACATGTTTTCCAAGTTTCCCTCATCTCGAATTTGAAACACGCTTTTGCCGCCACTTTGGCGCGGCCTGAAAAAACTCGTCGCCAAGGAGTACGCTATAGTAGGATTTAACCTTTTTTTTTCTTTATATGTCATACCATTTCCCTCTTCAAGAACATTCAGTTTAATTTGAAGTTATTTTGACCTATGATTCTTTTTCTGTAACATTTTGAAATAATCGCCTTGTGCATATGGCACAAGCACTAACGATCACAGTGAAATGAGTTAAAACTCCAGAATCTAGATTCATTCAATGACGCAATTCTCAAGACAAACATATGTTAAATACGGCTATGCTGTTATTCCTTAAAGCACTCATCTCCCGTTTTTTGTTGTACTGCTTTCGGAAAATCTAATCTCATCGGTTCGAATAGTTGTTCATTTTCTGAATGGGAAACCAATTTCTGGAATGTGCACAGACACATTTCAACAATCCGCTTCTGAATTATTCAAATATCAGACTTCTTCCCGTCGAGTGCAGTGAGGAGGAATATTTCAAACGGAATTTCCCTCCCTGGTGCTTCCAGAAATAACTGCTCCTGGAGCAGCGGCAGTTTCCATTTGGAATGAAAAGAATTACATCCAATTTCACACTTCACTTCCTGGAATAATTATTCTTTAGACCAATGGAAGATGAACTTGTCGGATCATTTAAGGTTATTTATAATACATCAGGTCTAGTGGAATAAAATTATCGAAAATGCTTTAAAAAAATTTTTTTTTCGAAGTTCTCATTTCACCTTTTTGGCTAAAAATTGTTTTGTATTTATACATAACATTCAGAAAGGAGAGTAGTAATGAAATTTCTGTTATTGTTTTTTTAATATTTTTTGTCGGTGTTCTCAATAAGAAAAAGGCTTAAAATAAATTCGAATGAATTTCTTTTCGTCTTTCCGAGTATTTAAACTTCAAACAGAAAATAAGAACTCTAGAGAGAGAAAGAGAGAGTGAAGAGGAGTGAGTGAATATTAACGTCGAACTATTCAGCTACACGAGGGCTTCTGGCGACGAACCACTTAATTTTGAACCATGGTCAAGTGACGTGGACGACACCTGAGCACCTGATTTTTTTAAAAAAATATTGTTTTTTAAATATTAGTATTTATTGGTATGTATTAATTCCTAAAAAAAGTATTTAGGATGTTTTAGTACCCAATTTTTAAAAAGTACTCTGAACTCGTTCGGATACCTTAACCTCTCAATGTAAATTTTAGTTCCGTATTTGCAGCTGATAGCTTTCCTTAATATTGTATAATGCTGTTGTAAAGTACATAAAAATAAACATTGAAAAAAAATATTACTATCTATATCCTTATAATGAATCCATCTTCAAATAACAAACTTTAATAAGGTAAAAGAAATACACCGAAATTTCCAGTTTGAAAGTCCCTTTTCGTATTTATCGAATATATTTGCTTTTGTGAATTAAAATAAAAGATGTTGACATTGAATCTTCAAATACTTCAAGTTATGAATTTTGACAAAAAAATAAATGTTAATTGCTTTCGAGCTATGTTTACTTTGCTATCAAAAGGATTTCTACCATTTTTAAAAATAAGTGTATAAGAAGTACTTTTTGATTTTACACTTTCACAGACAAATTTGAAATTTATTGAAAAATGAAAAAGCAGTTTTTGAAAGTAAAAGCTCTATTTAATTTGAGCATTTCTGTCAACGATAGATATTTCGCGAAAGACTTTAATAAAACATTTTTGTTTGACTTAATGTTTACAAAAGAAAACAGCTGTTTTTGAAATGAACCAATATGATTTCAGTCAATATGATTTATTTGCCTAATTATGTCTGCTGCGACAAAAGTGTTATTTTAACATTTTCAGGAAGAAAAAAAATATTGTATCCTTTTTCGAATAACTTTTTTAAAATTATTCTCCTTTGAAGTAAATGAAAGCGACCTTTGTGCATTGAAGTTATTTATTATTAAATATATTATTATTACTTTGAACTATTTATTAATATTATTTATTCATAAATATTAAAATTTACTATCCAATTTTGACTATGAAAATGGAATGCTGCTCTAAAAAAATTGATTAAGGCTGTTTTAGCTAATGTTAAAGAATAGGACTCAAATGATGAATATTTTTTCATATATAAAAGTACTCAAACATTTTAATATTATATTCTGGCTTTACTATCCTGTAGAGAATCACTTATTTTGTCATACTTCTCATTTTTATACGAGTTGACACTTTATTTATATTTTTTTATGAAATGGGTTTGTATTTTTTCCTCCTACGCTATAATGCTAAATTAGCTATCCCTTTACATGTTAAATGGAAAAACTAATTATTTATGAAATATTCTGAAATTTTAAAACACTATACTATAAACAAATGCATGAGTTACAATGTCACAAATTTTTATAAAAATTGAAGCATTTTTTCTGTCCGAAAATGTGCTCCGCGCTGAGGTCACGCTCTTGTACATATGGTGAAAACAGCCTTAATAAAAAAGTGTTCAAATATTTCTAGATATCATCGGTCTAGTTATTAGAATGCGTAACTCCTTCTAGGGTGCAAATTTGATATTACACACAGTACTACGTGCCAAGAGAGAGAGAGAGTTGTTGTTTATGTTCCCTAAGATGGGCGATAGCATTATAATATGATTGATATTTTTAACGTATGGTAATGTGGTTGATAACGTATATCAGTCTTAGTTTTTATTGGGTTTTTTTCCACGGCAACCCTATTAATTTCAGACGATTTAAATTCGATTTCTTTAAAAATTTAACCATTTCCATTGCATTTGTTCTTCAAGCTACTATTTCAGGCTTTTGTTGTATTTTGTGCTATTTTCGAATATGGGTATTTCTAATATCATGGGTGAGTACCAGGATATTTTTTCTTATAATGAGTGTTTTGCTTTTAATTATTGTTATAAATCGCTCATTTTCACTCTATTTTCCTTTTTAATAATGCTTTTCTGAACGTTTCTTGTTCGATGAATTCATTGAAGGAACTCGAAGTTTTTGGAATATTACAAGTCATCATCACTTTTTAATTGATGTTCATTATTAATTTTAACACAAATTATGTGTAATTATTTTATTTAATATAATATAGTAATTATTATTTATAAAAATCGGTTTTTTGTATTATTTATTTATAATAATTTTTTATTTTACTTTTTTAATAAATATTACAAATGTTATTTATTTATAGTTATTATTATTATATTAGATGAGCATTATTATACATAATTATATTTTTATTTCTAATGGACCGCGGATTGGTGTCTTACCATTGCAGACCTAGTACATTCCCCGGGAGCTGGTATCTCTTTTTAGTGCAGCACCCTATAGGCGGATACCAATCGCCGCAGGTAATTTTGACGCCCAGTTTCCTCCACAGAGATAAGCAGCTGAGCTTCGACGATGCGAACCCGTACTAGGATTGAATTTTGCCGAGAACACCGAAGCCAAACGGTTTCTCAAGGGATTTTTCACATGCCGTATAATCATACGGCATGGCCGTTGTCGATTTTCTGCATCATGATAATCCACCGACTTCGGTCAGGGTCGGACTCGCAACCTTGGGTGCATAAGGCCAGCGGAAAATCAACCATGCCACCCAGCCGGTCTATAATAGTTATATTATACGAATATTATTAAATATATAATAATTAGTATTATTATATAAAAATTATATGAATATTATCATATATCATAGTTATTATTAAATTATATTACATGATAATATTTTTTTCATATTATGTACACAATTTTATTATATTATATTTACATTATTGAGATCGATATTGGTTATTTTTAATCTATTCATATGTTCTTAATTTGAAATATATTTCCAAAAAGTTCTTTACAATTATTTTCCTGGCGATTTGTTATCGCTAGGCCGCCATTTTGGATTCCACTTAACTCGACAACAGTAGCTTGGTGCGATCAAGGAATGAAAAAAAAAGTATTTGAAGCCAATTGATTGATTGAATATTAAAGTCGCACTGTTCAGCTACACGAGGGCTTTTGGCGACGGACCACGTCATTTTGAACCATGGTCAAGTGACGTGGACGACACCTGAGTTTGGCACCCCCTCTCCTAACTACCCCCACCACACCAACGGGAGGACGTTTCAGCTCTCGACAGATTTAACGTGCATCGCTGCCCTACACGGCGGGTCTTTAGTGGTACTGGGCTCGAACTCGTGACAAGGCAAGCCACGATCAGATACCTATACCCCTCGGCTACCGCTGCCACGTATTTGAAGCCAAGAAAAATTCGCAAGAAAAACCTACTGGCGCCATCTGTAGCAACTATTTCGAATTTCATCAGAAATAATGCAGAATAAATTTAAAATTAAAAAATAAAATTTAATTAATATTTGAAAAAAACTGTTAATATCACCTCTTCCAATACAAGTTTAAAAAACTGCATTTGAACTTGAATGGATGAATAAAAAGTATTTTAACGATTGAAAATTTAAACAAAATATACATATATAATACATGTATATAGGGAGAACAAATAGTAAGAATTGAAAAATATCATTGAGGCAGATTCCGACGACGAAAATGAAATGAATAATGCAGCTACTGTTTCCCACGTTATCCGATATAAGAAACATCGAGAAAAGTATGCGATGTTATTTAGACGCACATTCGAATGATAAAATGAATAACAAAATGGGCGACATCGAACAATTTGATGCTAAAAAAAGACAATGCAAAGTAAAATATCAGATGATTTTCAAAAAACTCAATAAATGTTCTGCTTTTCAAAAAAAATTCAAAATTTTGTATTAAATTTCATTAAGCTTTTGAAAATGTTTTCGTTTCATTGATTTTTATTCAATACATACATATATGCATATATCTATGTAAATATATATATAAAATGTTCTTTAATAAACTTAATTTTTTTTTTAGAATTCTGTTTGTTTAACACGAAATTCTTTTAACACGAAAAATTATTTCAGTCCCTTCAGTTTCGCGCTGAACGATTTTCACTATATATTAATAATTGAATAACACTATTAGAAGGATTAAAGCAGAAACCCCATTTATAAGTTAAGAACGTGCGTCATCCCCGATTATATTCTTACGATGAATATCACTACCCCTTTGTTCGCTCCTTTTTAATTGGACCCTGAATGAGGGCAAAGGACGGGAAGGTCGTTTGCTCTAACGATTCCTTGGAACAGAGGGAGGGGGGATTATGCGGGACAGTAAAGTAGATCAAAGCTCCGGCAGTTATTAATCACTTCCCATTCAAGCAGGTGGCGAGCGGTATTGACTTAGGAAAGGATGGATGGATAGGGGTGAGTGTCAGTCGAGATTGGGCTGACCGAATAATCTGCTGGAAGAAAGTTTTAATGCAGCTCATCATTTATCACTTTACTGATGTAATAGTTAGTACAGTATGTGTACAGTGAAATACGCTTAAGACGAAATATCGGTTATACAAAATAATACAACGGTCCCAACTAACTACTATGTACGTTCATGCATTTTTTCTTCTCTTAACACACACAAAAAAAAAATCGATAAACCCGAAAAGATTTCCCTTCTGAAAATGAACAAAATAAGGAAAACATCAGCCAGTCTCGAGGTGAGGAATGAAAGACAGGTGAATTCACATGTTTCGAAGAAAGAAGGTCAAAATCAATGTTTGACTCACGTTTTAAAATTGTGTATTGCGCCTCTATTTTAGAAGAATTTTCTACGAGCACAATGGCAAAGAGCTCAGGGGGAGAACAAGCTGCTATCTCGCTTAAAATGAAGATGGAGTTTCTTAAAGTTGTTGGTTAAAAACACAAGACGAAAACGGAAATCTGTGAAGGTTTTTGTGCTGCAAACTCTACATTATGAACAAATAAAAAAATAGAACAAATTACAGACGTGTGTGAACGGAGTAAGTTTGAGTCAGAGAGAAAACGGATGAGATTGGCCAAGCACGAGGATTTAGAGACGGCTTTACTCGTTTGATTCAAACAAGCGAGATCTCAGAACGTTCCCATTGAAAATTGTGTATTGAATGTTAATTTTGTATTATTTGTTAAGGTTTTTATTTCATTGTTTATTAAATGCATGCAAATTTTAATTCAGTTATTAAATGCATGCGTGGAAGGGACCAATATCAAGTTAGTAACCAAATGAGAAAAGAAACAAAGATTTAGTTTATAGCATCAGCCTGAAAAAAATTAATAAATTTAATACTAAACTATATTTTACTCCATAAAGAATAAATTGGCAGTTGAATACTTAATAAATATAAACAAGTAATATATAAAAAAAAATAAGTCTCAATTCCTACTTAGATCAACAAAGAAATATTTTATTTTAGCTACTTTTTATTAAATAGTTACAATTACACTATAAATATGTATATACATAGGACAGAATCACAACATTAAGTGGTAATTCATTTTTATTCATTATCATTAAAGTATCGCATTGCCATCCAAAACAGTCGTGTCTATAAAATTTCAGTTCAATTGAATACTTTAAAACGTGAGAAAAAAACCTTTTCAATTTTTGACATAAGTCGCCAACGTGGCTGTATTTGTAATGCTTTGAATAATTAGTTTTACTAGATTAATTTTTATTAATTATTATATTATTGTATTGTCATCCAAAATAATCGTGTATATAAAATTTCAGCTCAATGGAGCGCTTTAAAATGTATTTTATTAACGATTGAAAATTCCAACAAGATAAATAAATAAATGTATAGATAGAGTGTGAGCTAATAGTAGGAATTGAAAAAAGCTTTACAAATCTTTAAATAATTATTTTTAAAGTATTACGGCTATCTTTAAATTCTTGTTATAACTCGAGAAACTATTGTTCTTCGGTTTCAATATTCCTTTAATTTTTGCTTCAACACGCAGGATAAATGAAGCTAATTACATGAAAGAACTATAACACAAGCAGACGCTCTGCAAAGATGAAACATACATTTCTTAACGTTAAAGTACAACTACATTTAGAATATTCCAAAAACTAACTTAAATTATGTTGCCAAAGTGAATAAATACAATCGCACAGCACAATATTAAATAATATAAAGCAGGAAATGTCGAACTTACTAGGAGTGGCAACAGTTCTAATTTGAAAAAAAAAATATTTGAATGTGGTTGAAAACATTAAAACTAATACGTTTTCCTTGTGTGGAAATATCTTAAGTCTATTATAATCTTGAAATTTAAAATTTTCAACGGTTACTATTGCAAATCTCGCGTTATAATAACAAAAAAAAATTGGTTATATTTCATAAAATGAGAATACATACATAGATAGTAACAATTTTTAAATTCAGATCCAAAATAATAATTGCAAGCGAATTCTCTAAGTAAAATTATCCATTTTTTTTAATACTGACGAATAAGCCCGTTTGGAACGAATATTTCTGTACCATTCAAATAAGATTCTTTTCCCATTTTTTTATATTTTTTTACTAAATATTATCATATACTTTTAGTTCTTTAAATAGTTTTTAGTGAGAGTTAAAAAAGAAAAGAACTTTCTAACCCTTTAAACTGTGGCTCCATCTGGAAGAAGCGAAAGATCGAAAAGCTGCTGTTAGGGATTTGAATTTTTTAAATTCCAGTCAATACAATCTTTTAATAGCCTTGTTTTTTCTTTAATATTCTTCTATTGTTTAAATACATAAATTGAACAAAAAACTTAACGAAACTAATTGAAATGTTTTAAAACAAATATTTAATAATACAGAATGATATAAAGTTACGAATGCTGCTTAAGAGTTACGAACTAAACTGATGTGGATATGCTTAAAATTATCTCAAGATAAAATTCAGTTGAAATCCATTTGCAGTCAGAATACTAAAATAATAGAGAATATAATATTCTACACAAATATAATCGAATAATAATTATAATTATAATCATATGCCATATATAGCATTGGAGTAAATAGAAAGTTATGGGATTTAATATCCCGACAGCTATTAAATTCATTTAAAAGCATTGTCAAAGCTTTTTGCCAAACATAATTCAACAAGAAAAATTCTAAGCCTGTCCTCCTAAAAAAGAATTAATTTTACATACGCTATTGGTGCAGGGTTTCATCTATGTAAATAAAATCTTTCATTCTGAATTTTCAAATACAAACACAATTATAATTTGAATATATTTGTAATATTTCACACGAGTCATTTTTTTTATTAGGATTGTTAAAAGCATTTTTAAAAGTGTACTCACCTTCGGTAAAGCCGTGATTTTAAGAAATGCTTCACACACAATGCAGTAGAATCTATTTCGTATTTATGTTTGTTTTGAATGAATTTCACAGAGGTACACATGGGCAATGTTGGGTACAGACTTCATTTGTTATTTTTTGCTCGATTCACTTCGTACATTGTCACGGTAACCAAGTTGAAAATCAAATTCGTGGTTGATTGATTACTTATTAATGTCGATTTGAGAAGTTACACTAGAGATATTGGTAACTTCGTAATTTTCAATTTGGAGACTTCGTAAATTTCAATCTCGGTCACGTAACGAGATAAACATCTGAACTTGTACCCTACTCTCTACACTTCCACACCACGCAAGCTTCAAGACTTAGAGCCTAGATAATGTAACGTGCATCAGCTCCTCTAAAGGGAGGGTCCTTAGTGGACAAGGACTCGAACCCATGATTTGTTAGAAATTATGCAGGCTACGAGTTCGCTACCATGGCCACTCAAGTTCGTGGTAAGGGATGTTTAAATATTCTTTTTCAAGATAAAAATTCAACGAGTAGCGTTTAGCCAATCAAATGCTTTTGTGCTAGGACTCAAACATCTCCGATTGTCTGCATCTTTGCAGCTGGCTGGAGGGAGTGAGAGCTAAATTAACGTCGCACTGAAAAGCTGCAAGAGGGCTACTGACGACGAACCTCGTCATTTTGAACCATGGTCAAGTGAAGAAGACACCTGAGCTGGCACCCCCCTAAATTGTACTGTCACCAGTATGGTGCTCAAAGGTACGGCTAACGGCAGGCGTACATCTAGCCCTCAGCCGCGATGAATTTCGTGGGCTTCGATCTGACATCGCCAGACAGGTGGCATTAGTAACAACAACAGCAAATTATGATAGTCATTTTCGAGTCGAATATGTTGACTCTTTCCTGATTATCCTCAAATACTATATAAATATAACCCCATTCATTATTAGTAACTATTATTGTTCAATTATCAATTTATTAGTAATAAATAACTACCTCACATCATTGTTGTCATTATTCTTTTTAATTTAAGCTCGCATCGCCATTGCAATATAGAAATGAAATTAAGATCCAAAGTTGAGTAAAATAGATGTTTGAGAAATATACTGTTAAACATATAATAATGGTCTTTTAATGAAGTGAAGAGCAGATACGATAAATAATCGGAAATAATATATTTCACACAGTGAAGAAAATTATAAAACCAACTATATTCCCCAGTATGTTAACAAATTAGATTTGTAATTATTGGCATACCAAACGGTTACAGATTATGATATAATCATAAAAAAACAAGTAATATAAAAAAAAATTTAAGTCAATTCCTACTTAGATCAACAAAGAAAAATTTTATTTTAGCTACTTTTTATTAAATAGTTACAATTAATATAAATACTTATATATATGACAGAATCACAACATTTAGTGGTAATTAATTTTTATTCATTATCATTAAAGTATCGTATTATCATCCAAAACAATCGTGTCTATAAAATTTCAGTTCAACTGAATGCTTTAAAACGTGAGAAAAAACATTTTTAAGTTTTGACAAAAGTCGCCAAAAGGGTCGCTAAGTCGCCAAAAAGGATGCCAACGTGGTTGTGTATTTGTAATTCTTTAAATAATTAGTTTTAGTCAATTAATTTTTATTAATCATTATTATATATTATTGTATTGTCATCCAAAAGAATCATGTACATAAAATTTCAGCTCAATGGAGCGCTTTAAAATGTATTTTATGAACGATTGAAAATTCCACCAAGATAAATAAATATATAGAGATTGTGAGCTAATAGTAGGAATTCAAAAATAAACTTGATGCACCATAAAATCATAGCATTATTTTGAAACAATTTAAATATTCCCTTGCTATATTTATCCTTCTCTAGCAATTCAAATTATTCATAAAGTCATTATTCGTGTTTTTTCCCACTCTTTATTGTGTTCTTTTATTAGTTTTTTTCCCGCTTTAATTCCTATTCCCTTTGAACTTCAGATATGATTGATCTAAAATCAAAACACGTTTTTAATCCCTCATGGGGAAATTTTTCTATATTTAATAAAATGCATTTTTTTTGCGTGGTTAGTAATTAAATTAATCAAACGCAGAGAAATATCTACATTTGTGTAGCTCTGGTTTTTTAATTTATGCAAGAATAAAATTAATTGATGCCATTTCTCGGAAACAAAATATTAATATTTATATATTCCTCTGAGAGAAACTGGAACTTTAAAATCTTAAAAATAGACAGGAAATGTTTATTTATTCGTGAAAATAAATTTAAAAATAGATTAGAACAATAGAAAAACAATTTTTGCGTAGGATACATTGTAACAGATTATTTAACTGTAATCAGTCAAAAAAACTTCGAACAATGATTGCTTTTAAAAAAATTAGCTTAAAAAAATTTTATTTACAACATAAGGAAACATTTAAAACTTTCGTTAACATTTTACCGTTTTTTACTTTTTTTTCCTTTTTACGTAAAAATATTGAACTGTCTAGTTCTAAATTTTTTTGGTAAAAAATATACAAGATAAAAAAAAAACCTTAAATAAAAAATGTTCTACAAGTTTATATTAATAACTCATTCGTTATGAATTATCTATTTATAAATATTCTTTCAGTTTTGAATAAAATTTAAAAGCTTATTTGTGGAAGTTCGTAGATCTTATTTGATTATACTTATAAAAAGTGAATTCTGTTTGAATAGTATACACCAAAGATCCAATGCAATATGAAGTAGAACCACCATTTTCCTTAAAACTACTAGGCACTAGCGAGGCATTGATGCGACAAGGTATTGGCTGAGGTATCTGCTACCAGGAGCTCTCCAATTGGTCCTGCAATACCAGCACACTGCGAGATGGTAGCCTAGCAGTACGAATTCAGTTTGCCAGGCGGATTCATATCAGATGAATATGGAGTCCAGGACATGAAACTCACCAGAAAGTTTTTCGAACCATTCATTCCCTGACGATACGGCCTTTATGGCATGGTGCATTATCTAGTTGTTAAATGACTTCAACCATTGGGAACAAACACTGTTATCATAAAGCGGTGCACCTGTTTGACAATGATGTTCACAAAGCATACAGACGTCAGGGATTGTTCTATGAGAAAGATAGTCCTGACGACTTCCCTGACAACATCAACCTCACAGGGGCATCTTAGGACTTATTGAAGCCCTGAGCCCCTACGCAAATGTAGACCCCACCTATGATCCTGAAAAGTAAACAGTACATAGTATACATTGTCAAATACTCGCGCTAACAATGACCCGAAACAAATGTGCATGATTTACAATCGCACATACCAGCTCGACCAACTGTCGCCTTTTGACTAAATGAGAAATGATGGTGTATGATGGTAGGTCTCGGCCTGTGCGTGAACGACAGTCATCACATGTAGCCAGTTGACATATCATCCGAAATGAA
>BMAV01025177.1:9113-34097 GCA_019973955.1 Trichonephila inaurata madagascariensis | reverse complement strand
AATTCGCAGTTGCCATTTTAGCAGAAGCGTTTGACCACTTCAGCGGGGCAAAGGCTTAATCAGTAATCGATACATCAGGGGCGAGGGTGATTATTATCTTCTACGCGCCCCTTGTCAGTTCACTTTAATTGCTGTTTCATTTTATTTGTAAAATGCCGAGCTCTATTTACCGCTGGATCGTATTTAATGTATGATAATTTTTAAAAGCATTATATTACCGTTAATATTTTTGTTATAAGTATTTTACAGTGAAATACATTTAACGCGAAAATGCTGAAAACGAAATATCATTTAACACGAAATAATACAACGCTCACGAAGAACTACTATGTATTTTCATGCATTTTTTTTTCTCTTAACACGAAGTGAAAATCGCTTAACATGAAAAAATATTTCTCTTCTAGGAATGAACAAAAACTTAAAACACCAGATATTTAAGTGAGTGAGTGAATATTAGCGTGGCACTGAGTTACTCGAGGGCTTTTGGCGAAGGACTTCGTAATTTTGAACCATGTCCAAGTGACGAGGAGGACACCTGAGCTGGCATCCCCCTCTCTTAACTTTCACACCACACCAGGCGGGTCTTCAGCGATACTAGGCACCAGGTTATTAAGAGGGGTGGTTTCACAATATTTTTCTGTATTATTGAACTGTCGTACTATATTATTGGAAAAATTCGTTGTAGTAGATGATGGCAACATGTGTACAGCCCCAATTATGGTAGACAGAGACATTTTGGAGATTGTTCAAAGCTCAAGTAATATCATTGATATAGATTCCAACGACGAAAGGGAAATGTATAATACAGCTCGTGTTCTCAAATGAAGAACATCATGAAAAGTATGCGCAGTTATTTAGACACACATTCCAATGGTGAAATGAAACACAAAGTGAACATATCGAGCCATCTGTTAACAATCTGATGCTAACAAAGACACAATTCAATGAAAAATATCAGATTATTTTCCAAAAACTCAATATAAAAAGAAATGTTTTGCTTTTCAAAAAAAATTTGAAAATTTTCCATTAAATTTCTTTAAGCTCCTGTGAATGTTCTTGTTTCATGGATTGTTATTATATGCATGCATCTATACATACCTATGTAAATAAAATGTGCTCTAGCAATCAATTGTGTTGAATATATGGGAGGTTGCAATATCTTTTAACACGAAATTCTTTTAACACGAAAAAATATTTCAGTTCCCTCAGTTTCATGTTAAATGATTTCCACTGTAATATATATACTCTGCCAAAGTAAACTTATTTTGAAAGTAAACTTTACTTTACTACATATTTTGATAGATCTAGATATGATTGGAAAAGGGTTACTTTACTATTTTTAAAACTATTTGACAATTCGTTAACAAAATGGCTTAGCTTTCATTAAAATCGCCAAATTCTGGTCACAATCTTCATTCTAATAACAGTTTTGAGACGTAAAATATATATTGGCTTTAAGTTCTCTTGTCAGCGAGTGGCGTTGAATTTTAAAGAGAGGAGCGTTAGCTCAGAAGTCGTCCTTGTCACTCGACAGAGCTTCGAAACTAAGAGGTCCGTTGCCAATAACACCTTGTATAGATTCGTAGCACGACGTTAAAAATCAATCTTAGAAGATAAATACTAAAAAATACTGCTCCTTTTAATATTTTTTTAATGTAATTTGAAGTAAATTAAATAATTGCATGCATTTTAATAGTCGAAAAGGTATTTACGCATTGAATTGAATATCATCATTGCATAAACAAGTAATATAAAAAAAAATTAAGTCAATTCCTAATTAAATTAACAAAGAAAAATTTTATTCTAGCTACTTTTTATTAAATAGTTACAATTAATATAACTATGTATATACATAGGACAGCATCACAACATTAAGTGGTCATTAACTTTTATTCATTATCATTAAAGTATCGTATTGTCATCCAAAGCAATCGTGTCTATAAAATTTCAGTTCAATTGAATACTTTAAAACGTGAGAAAAAAACCTTTTCAATTTTTGACATAAGTCACCAACGTGGCTGTATTTGTAATTCTTTGAATAATTAGTTTTACTTGATTAATTTTTATTAGTTATAATTAAATTATTGTATTGTCATCCAAAATAATCTTGTATATAAAATTTCAGCTCAATAGAGCACTTTAAAATGTATTTTATTAACGATTGAAAATTCCACCAAGATAAATAAACAAACAAATATATAGAGAGAGTGTGTGAGTTATATAATAGTAGGAATTGAAAAAGTACCTAAAGATATACTCGAAAACCTCAATATTTTCCATAAAACGTTGAGAATAGCATATTCGTGTGTAATATCGAGCCCACAGATGGGCTCTAAAACAGTACACATGCATTAAACGCATAGCCTACGCGAGTCTTTCTAAAATAAATAAATAAATTCTTGCGCTGTTATTAACCCTTAAAAGAAGCTAAAAGAAAATATAAAATTATTGTTATTTCAATATCTACAAGACTTCATTATCATTCGAGTCATTTGATCATCAGTATTACATATCACATCAATTACTTAGACTTGCCATCATTAATGGACATAAGCGGATCATGTTCATGTTCTGTATTTGAAAGAGTATTTTATTTTTTTTCTTCCCTTGGAAACTTTAATGATGTTTTTCCCCTGACATTTTACAAGGAGAGAAACATCATTAAAGGTTTAAACAGTTTTAAAAGGTGGAAAACATGGTTACAGTTTTAAGTGGATGGTTTCTTTTTCTTTCTTAAAAATTGGATATCAAAACAATTAAAAAATTATTCTCTTCTTAAATTATCCAGGAACTATAACTTGAATAATAAAAGAACGTCAAAACAATATGCAAAACTGACCTGTCTAAAAGGGTTAAAAACTGCAAATAGTTTATTTTTACGGCAAATATTGCACGTAGAAACATATGGAATATTAGAAAGACTGAGAAAAAAGTTAAGTTTTCCAATCTATACTTACACTAGAAGGTATATCCGTTTTTCGCACGCGCGCAAGAAATTGAGAAATATAACAATTGAGTTAGAAGGATAAAATAACTTTAATGAGTTCAAAATTTAAAATTTTGAATTATTTTTAAGCAAACTGGACATTAAACTCTAATGAAATATAGGATTTAAAAAATAAAATAATGAAGTAAAACAAATAAACCTGAATAATATGGTATCCCACAGATTTCTTAAAAAGTGTTATCTTTCACGCCACTTTGAGACATGATTTCTGCGAAACCTGTTGTTAGCGGATCTCTATTTAACAAAACAAGCACGACTGCTAAATTTCTAGTCTGTAGGTCTAATAGCTCAAATACGGGACTTTTTTTTATCTATAACGCATCTGTAACTCCTCTCGGAGGTTGGTTTTCTCAAACCCCGTCCATAACAAATCTCTCTCAACAAAAGAAACATGCCTACCAAATTTGAAGTCTTTAGTTGTAATAATAGTTCAAGAGATTTCTTAATTAGTTTGCGAGTTAATAAGTAAGTGTTTCAATCCTTTTCTGTTTACAAACACGCACACACACACTGTGTATATGTATTGCGTTTACAACACATTAAATTATTAAATTTCCAATGTAATCATTTAAGGCGCTTTTTAAACAAACAAGCAAACACGACAAAAAAAATTATTCTACTTTCAAGCAATTTGAAGAAAAAAACTCCATGCAGAAAAAGGGATCTGTTTGTAATATGCTTTAATTGAAGGGTTTAATTTTTTAAAATGCAGAAAATACTACAGCCATGTACAAAATCAAAATTCATTTTGAGCGTAAGTTGTCGTAACATTTCCTTCGCTCTGTTCTTCATATTTTCTTCTTCCATTATCTGTATAAATTTCTCTTTCAACTATGAGGTAACTCAATCCTATGAGGTAAATTTTAAGCAGAATTTTTTTGTCAGTTTCTCCTCTCGTAATTTTAAAAATAGATTCACTTTACAATGAAATAAGTTCTGGAAATTTTATTCTTATTTTTTATGCATGTGTGTGTGTGGAGTAACTCTTTTATTAAAAAAAATGAACGATTTATTTTTCGAGGCAAAAAGTGAATAAAACTGTAACTTCAAATCTTGATGAAATAATCTTCTAAAGACAAATGATAAATGTCGAGTATGTTGAATATACAATTTTTTGATACATTTTCAATAGCCCAAACGGGTTTTTTTTTTTTACTTATACGAATTATTTTCGTAATAGGCTCGTATTTCGTAATAACTCATGCGAGATTTTAAGTAATAGTGTTTTATTAAAATACTGATGAAAAAGTTTGATTTTCAATTAAAGAGTTTTTCACAATGTTTAATTTTTTATTACACTATAGTTAACTAGTATAGTTACTAATTAAAGCCAATTAAATTAGTTGTAAAATTATTTACAAGTCTATTAATACGTGTAAATGGCGTATATTACATTTTTCTAAAGAGCATTTATCCAGACAAACCAATTTTGATTTACACAATCAAGAAAAAATATTACTAAAACAGCATAATTTTTTTTTAAATGGCCTGCATTTGTGGCAGTTAAGCCTTTGCAGTCACTGCAAGTCCCAAGTGTTAGAGTCATTTTACTGGTGGCACCATCTAGGGGTGGCTCCTGCTACTAAAACTTTTAAAGCCTGAATTTACTCAATTCATGCTCTCTTCGGATGCAAAATATTGTCGTGATTTAATGGTAATTTAAATTCTAAATTTAAATTCCAAATAATAATTCAAATTCTAAATAACTTATTACTTTTTTTCTAATTGGCTGCATATTAGCAACTAAGCTCATGCAGACACAGCAAGTAACCAAATGTGTGATCCATTTCATAGTGTCGGTCCTCGTTATCAAATTTGGACGCTCGAATTAATTTTAAATCAAGCTCTCGTCGGATTCTAAATATTACAGTGATTTAATTTTACCAGAGCCAAATTAATACTCAAGATATCTTTTACATGCCACATAATCATATAACACGTGTGCCTACGTTTTCCGTGTCCAGAAAATCTATCAACTTCAGCCGGTATCGAACTAACAACCTTACGCTTACGAGGCGGGTAAGCTAACTCTAAGCCACCGAGCCGTCGTATTTTAAAAAATTTTAAGTGGTATTGCTTAAGAAGGAACCCCTATGTTTAATATTTCAGCATCAAACTTCAATAGATAAATAATAAAATGTTCTTATATTTAAAAATTTTACAGTTTCCCTTCATAACAAAGCTTTGAATTAATAGAAAAAGAAATATGGGTGAACCCTTAAAAAAAGATATTCAATCCTTAGACATTACTGAAACGACGGAGCATGATCTCTTTTTTCGTGTTAGAAAATTCATTTTCTGACATGATTCATTATTATAATTCTAAACATTATTATAATAATAAACTTGGAAATGGTACAACATTCCAGAAATAGCTAACTTCCAATGTTTACTTTCTTAAAAGATAAGTCGCCTTAATGCAGGGTGTCCCAAAACTAGCGCCCAAGCTCTGAACAGCTAGGTATCCCGTTGGAAATACACAAGAAAAATACCGAACACATTTTACAAAGGAAAAAAAATAAACTAATTTGAAACAGAAGGAAGTAACGTGATAGAATGTTACATTTTCAAAATAAACATGAAATGAAAATATAAAATTATTGATGAGTTATTATTTATCTTGAAGCAAATGTCATGAATTCCATTTTTATTTATTAACCCTACATCTAACGAACGAAAAAACCGTCTTTAAAATACTAAATAAATTTTATATATATAGCTCTGTAGCATAAAAATTTAAAACAATAATTTAATATTTGCACAGACAAAACAATTCAACAAAAAAAAATTCTAAAAATACATTTTAATCCATTCTGTAATGAATAAAGTTCGGATAAAGGGAAAATTAAAAATGGCCATTAAAGACCAATTTACGTCATTAACGACGTTATTTTTGACATTTACGCAATGGGGAAAAAAACCAATTCGCTACTACACCGAAAACTTAGTTAATACTTGTAACTAATTTTAGAATACGGTATTTGACCATTTTTCAACCATTTTTTGTACCACGACCTACAAGAAAATATAGTTAAACTTCTCCAGAAAATTTTAAAAATTGAATTAAAATGAGCTAATTGTTTATATGTTTGTTTATTAACATCATCAAAAACTGTGTTTGGGTTCTTTCTAAAAAAAATTATTATAATTAAAATTAGAAATAATCACATAAAATGATAATGAATATATGTTGATAAAGTGTCGCGTTGATCCTCTATTTAAGTATTATCTTTGTTGTGAAGTATTTGAGACAATTAAGTTGCGCGAATGACTGCTGTACAGTTTTTTATGTTCTAATTTTTTACGAGAATAAAAAATGGATTTGAATTGTTATTTATGAAATTTACGAGGATGAATAATGTTTCAAAATTTTACACCCTTAATGTTTTTTAGTGTTATTTTTGAGATGTTGCAACAAAAGATTGAACTGGTTCTAATCACAATTCTTCTGAAGTCGAAGGAACATAAAGTATACTTATTTTTCACTATTGTTAACATGCCTATGTCTTTATTTTATAGATGATATACTTATATAATAAATTTTAAAAAGTTACGCATGTCCTCAATATTAAAACAATTTTATTACTTAAAACAAATCACAGATTTTTATTTGCTTGCAATTTTTAGAAATCAATTTATTATCAAATGTGCTGATGTCATTATTTTCAACAACTTATAAAAGGCTTCAATGAGAAAAAAAATATTTTTTTTAAATGTGTTCAATGCGTGTAAAGAAGTTACATCATATTGTAACAACTAAAATTCATTAATAAACAGAAGCATTATAAAAAAATTCATTCATAAAAATAGAATTTTTCTTTACTGAAAAAAAAGAACATTGAAAATAATTTGTAAGCCATGCTTCTCTTTCCCATGCAATGAGGTTTTTATTCCCACGCTTAGAAAAGAAAAATATTTAACATGAAGATGAAATGTTTCTAAATGTAAGTACTTATTATAATCACAATTTCTATTTCAAACAAATGTGTTCGAACGCCAATAAAATTAAATTGAATTTATTGTTACACTCGTTATTATTTAAAATTTTAAAAATAAAATGGCAACAGTTCTTATGTAAAGCATATAAATATTCTTATAAATATATTAATACATATTTGGGAAGAACAAAGTTGTCAAAAGGACGAGGAGCTTAAAAATAAATGTTTAAAAACAGTTTATAGTCCTAAAACATTTGGATTAAGAGATACGCAAAGCATAATTTAATGCCATATGGCTTCTTATCTTTTGACCCTGAGTGGATCGAGAATTACTTTTAAGCCATCTCCGGTTAAGTTTGATAACTGACACGATATCCGCGCTTAGCTAAAATTTATAAGAAATAAAATAGAAAATCTAAACTATTTAACAAATCGATAACCATTTCTTACACTACATCCCGTAGAGGCATAAAATTATTAAAAAATTTTATTAAAATATCTGATTTGCTCTAATTATATTTTTTATTCTAAAATTTACGTGATGGAAAGATATGCGTTTAAAAACAAATAATAAATAAATAATAATTATTATAAAAAATACACAAAAATTTCATCTTTGACTTATTTAAAATCTTTTTATATTCTTTTGTACTTGATGATCTAAATTTTAAAAGTTTTCTTTAATATAAAATTAATAATGAATTCGCAATATTATTCGACAATTCGAATTCATATCTTTATTTTCAAAAAAAGGACCATATGCCATAACTTTAGAAATTACGACATTACATTATACCGTTACTTTCAAAAAATTTCTGAAGAAAATGTAGATACATATTTAAGATGAATAAATTATTTTCTAAAAATTACATTTACGTGCGAAAATAACTTAATTAATTTGAAGGAAAGGGGAAATTAAACACGTTATGTTGATACAAGGCGTTTATTATAAGAATTTAAATTCTAATAAAGCCAAGAGAAAACTCTAAACAGCATAACAGATACAATGACAATCAAATTATATCAGATGCATTCTTTTTTTTTCAAGAAAATTTTCTTCATGCGAAATAATAAGTATAAAATCATGTCACCTCTCTCTATGCCACGCATTGTCATTTACTCAATTAAATTACATTATTATCATATTTAAACTCTGTAAAATTATCATATTTATTGGATAATAGACTTGATAACACTAATTGTCAAATTTATTATATATAAAAAATTTTCATTTTAAAAATATTTTAATTTAATTAAAATTTATTCATAAACAGAAAGAAAAAAAAAATATCCATAGTGAAGAATTACTATTATAGCTTTTTTATTGTGTGTGTCTGTTGAATAATAATATATTAAGATAAAGAATTTTGTACAGCTAGTTCTGTTTTTATGTAACAGCTGTTGCAGCTCTTTTCTTGATTTTCTATATAAGAAGCAAATGTTTTTTTTTTTAATACTTTCTTTTCAGTTGGGTTTATTTTTAACTAGATACGTCATTCTTTGAATATTAAATGATAAACTAATTGTAAGGTACATTCTATCAAATGCAGTATTCATGGATTTTCATAATCTTTGGATAAAAAAAAACTTATTTGCTTGTATGCGATTGAAACTTATGTTTTTTAAGAAATTAAACATACAAAAATTTTACTAAGAGAGTTTTAAATTGTTTATAGCAATATGTGTAGTTTTATAGCAATTTAACTGATTAATTCTATTTATGCATTGCAACTATAGATATTACTGTTAGACTGAAATTCAATAAGTATGTATTTATAAAAAAAACCAACGTTTATTAATATACTAGGCTAAATCTTTTTTAAATATGTGATAAATATTAAAAGGGCTAACACGTTTCTTTTTTAGGGGGAAGGAAGTTCTGAGAATTTATATTATTAAAATTACTTAAAGGTTGAAATGACATTAAATTAATCATTCATCCCTAATTTGATTTTTGTTCTTTTTAAAATGCAGACATTTTTAAATTTTGTCAAGTATCAGCCACATTTATAACTCTCGATAATAATATTAATAAGACGTATCAGTTGCAATAAATATGCAATATCTATAGTATAAGTAACTATTCCGAAACTATAATTTTTGTTATTCAGTAACTATACCGAATAAATTTGTACAGTGGATTATTCTCTCTCTGAAAATTTAGTCAAGTTTTTGTAATAAGCAAATTTGAAAAAAATGGTTACTTGAACGTTAAATATACAATAAAAAAACAACTAAATTAAAAATCCTTTTAGTTAATCATTTAATGTACTGAAGTTAAAATAAGTGGTGTATTTAAGTCACTTCACTTTACTTGTAAAGATATTTCAAATTTAATATCATTTGAAGTGGTAAAAGAGAAGTGACAGCTTAAAATATCGACTGTATTTCAAACACAAGAATATTGCATTGTAGTAAGAAATAATTGACATTATTTGCAAATGTTGCTTTAAAAAAAAAAAAACTTTTTCTATCCGGGATGTGCGGGATTTTGAACGATTTTTTGGATAAATTTCTTTTTGACAACATTTCATAAAACTTGAAAATGTATTAGTTCTTACATTAAGATAATCCACTAACGACAAGTTTATAAATTTCGTTTCGAAAAATGACAATATTTGGAAATGAATGTCACGGATTTGAAAGGGTTAAATTTTTTAAAGAAAAGCAACTCTCACTTGAAATTGTTTCAACAATATGTTTAGAGATTGAAATTTTTGGTTCATTTGTAAGAATTGCATTATGATCATATTTTTTACCAGTAAATATAATAAAATAAATATTTATAATAATAATTGCGTATAAAACAAATAAACATTTTCAATAGGTTAAGTAAAAATCATATATTATTTTTCCTTTCTAACAAAATTCATCTAAATATGTCACTTAATCATTTTTTTTCCGATAGTCTTCATCAAGTAAAAAATACTTGCTCAAAAGAAAGGTATCAAAAGATGTTTTTAATTTTAAAAAAGTGTAAAAGAGAACATAAAATGAAAGTTGTGAACATTGTTTTTGTTCACAGCTGTTCCAGTAAGGTCAAGGCCATGACCTTGTGAAGAGAAAGTTCTTAAGAACAGTTAAGAAAGTTTTTAAGACGTTTTAAGGACTTCGCTTGGGTTTAAATGAATTAATTAATTAATAAGTGAAAAATTTAGCTTAGTTTATTCGCGAAATATAAATATAATTCGAGTTGTTTATTAAAGAAATAAAATTAATGCCGCACAATTAGCACTTTTACCAACATATCGTGATGAGTACAGTAATTGTATCAGATATTCACACGATTATAATTCTGTATTGAAAATTAAAATACGGATTTATGAACAATTTTCTTTCATAAATGTCTTAAAATTAACATTCTGTAAAGAAACCACTAACAATTCGCAGACCACTGAAATCTCGGTGCATAATACGAAATTTTTTGTAAGCATATATTAAATTCAGAGTAATATAGCTCAAATTTTGAGTAGAAAAAATATCGTACAGTGCACGTTTTATTACTTTCTAATATCATTTTTATTATATTAAGTATATTTTACCAAGCAAACACTAAACAACCAGTTTCTTGAGTGATCTAAATGTGGTACAATTTTTTTTTCATTTATAGCAATAAGATTTTAGTTTTATTTTTGCAAGAAGCATTTTGTTTTGTCTACTTAGCAAACCTTGCCGCTTGAATTCTGTGTGTGGTGTTACCATGTTGTAGATCATATCTCATTTGTGAAATTGATAAAATGAATTTTAACCTCTCAAAATAAACAGAAATTGTAAGATATTAATTATTTGTGTGAATTACAATGTAAGCCGATACAAATTTAAAAATTGATTCTTTATTTTCGTTCCTATTCCATAAGTGAATTCAATTATCATACGGACATATCTTACATTTCTTTTAAGGAATTCAAATATATATTTTTTTTGTATTAATATTATTCTTTATGCTTCAATCTTTGAAAAATTATCCATGAGTTTAAATGTAATATACTAGAAATGAAGACAGCTTTTGAGGTTTACTTATATAATATAGGCTGTTAATTGAACCATTATTTTTCTGTCAGTTTTATTATTTATATAGTCTAAACCATTAACATATTTCATATAACATCTTACCTGTAATAGAATTAAATTAAATTTTGACAAAAAAAATATATAAGCTACGATATGAACTTTGACATACGAGTTTATAACTGTCAAAAGAAAAACTTTTGTAATTATATAAATATATATTTAATATAATATTATATGTATACTCTAAATAGCTTTTAGAGATCGTAGGTCGTACGAATTTCGTCTCTAAGTGTTATTTTGTATCTTATTTGAGTATGCTAAAAATAAATTTAATGCACCACGGATATATACAGGTTTATGCACTAATAAAATATACTTTATTGTTTATCGGTGCATTACTTCTGTAAATAATTTAAATATCACCTTCATTAATCTATAAAGGCTCAAAAGAATTAAGTGGGTGTTAAGACAACACTATGCCCATATTAAATACAAAGTTCTGATTGGTTATTTATGCACGAGAGTATAAACCGGAACGCCCCCAAAGTAATTTTCCGCCTTCAATCAATGCCATCACCATGTGTTAAGGACCATATTTCGTCCGAATATGTCAATTCAAACCGCAAACATACGACAACACATGACCATATGATAAGAGGAAGCTATCAACAAAATACGCCAAAAAAGGAATTATATACAAAAGACAATAATACACAAAACGTGTACTCACGGGTCCCAGATTGGAAAAACCGTTCCTGTTGGCGACCTCATTGGCGACTTCATTTCCGTGCGGTTCTTTCAACTCCACCAGAAAAGCATTGGTGAAGACTTCCTCTCCGGAGACCGAGTCCCCGACGGCCATCCAACTGACCACTGCGATGACCCAAAGCCATTGCGAGAGTGCAAACACTTGCATAAGGAAACGTGCACTTCTCTTCTCTTTGCAGATGCAACGTCTGCTGCTGCTGTTCTTCAAGGAACAGGGGTGGAGACGATCTTGGAATATCGTCTGCAGTGGCTCGCTGTGTGGATGGTGGTCTCTCTCTGTCCTATCTGTCTATCGTCTGCTCGGGAAAAAAGGTTTGATCACCACCAACAGAAGGGTGGTGGGAGTAAAGGGAGGGGTGCGGGTGATGACGTCATGCGCGAGAGCGGTTTCGATAGGTGCTTCGCATCGATCAGCTCTCTTCATTTACTTGCGGTGATTCTTTTTTCTTTTTCTTTTTTTTTTCTTTCTTTTCGTGTTTCTTATTCTCCGGGAGCATAAGAAATGCACGGTGTTTTCTTTTGGGTCGTGAGGAGTTTGTAATGAGAAAGGCGGGGTGGGGAATGTTGCAGTGCCTGCCAGTAGTTGATAACTTTGGATCGTTTGTCCTCTCTCCTCCTCCTCCTCTTTCATGTTCTGCTTTCCTTTCCCTCCCCCTTCAAATGAGAAAACATTTATCTAGGAAGTTGCACCAAATAGAGCAAAAATACATTTCATCAAGAATTATAAATACAGTGAAATAAGTTTACGTGAAAACGCTTAAGACGAAATATCGGTTAATACGAAAAGATTTTTCTTCTAGGAATGAACAAAATACGGAAAACATCAGCCATAGAAAGGAGGCTAACTTGGCTTTGAAATATCCTCGGAATAGCCTGTGACACAAGACAATTTTATTTATCTGATTTATTTTCCGGTGATGAGTACACATCGCAGTGTAAGTAAAAATCATTTAGTTAGGCTCACAATTTGTTTTTTTATTTTTTTTTTGTTTTTCCCTCTCTTATTTTAGATGAATTTTTTTTGAACACAATGGCAAAGAGCTCAGGGGGAAAGCAAACTGCCTCTCTCGCTTAAAATGAAAATGGGGCTTCTTAAGGCAGTTGTTCAAAAAAAAGAAAACGAAAACGGAAATCTAAAAAGATTTTGATATTAAAAACTCTACATTATCAATAATAATTAAAAAAAGAGAGCAAATTAGGAAATGTTTGATCGGAGTAAGTTTCAGTTAGAAAAAAAAAAGGAAGAGATCGGATCAGTTTACTCGTTTGGTTCAAACAAGCGAGATCTTACAGTGTTCCCATTGAAAATTTTGTATTAAATTTCATTGAGTTCTTGTGAATTATTTTGTTTCATTTATTTTTATTAAATGCATGGAAATATACATATGTATGTAAATAAAATGTACTCTAATAAACTGAATTTTGTTGAATATATGTTTTTGTTTGCAATATCCTTTACCACGAAATTTTTTTAACATGAAAAAATATTTCAGTCCCCCTCAGTTTCGTGTTACCCGATTTGCACTTTAATTAAATATTTATTATGATGGGACTTTTTGTATCGTAACTACAGCAGCTGTAGCTTAATAGACCTGGTTACGAACTCACATCTGGCGTATCGTGGGCTTGAGCAGTAGCGCGCTGAAGACACGCCGTGTTAAATCTGATGCCTGTTTAATCTGTCGAGGCTCAAAGTCCTCACATTGGCATGGTGTTGAAGTTAGGAGTGTGCGAGTGTAAGTTCAGGTGTCACCCTCATCCCTTTATGTTTAAAAATAACGAGGTGCGTTGTGATTGTCCTCGTGATTGAGTGCAACGTTAATAAACACACTCAATATCGTGAGACTATCTAATATCTTGTGACGAATCTATATGCGTCCTTTCACTAATCCTCTTGGGGAATCTTTGGGCTAGCATTCGCGCTTAATTCACAGCCATCCCTCTCAAGAAGAAACCATAATATTCAGATTAGTTCGACTACATAAAGTCAAGGTTTTGTAATTCTAGAGAAGGAGGTAGGAAGTAGCTATATTCGCTACGTAGGTAAGATTGAATAAGGTTTATTTTCGCATGTAAAGATTACGATTGGTGTTTTGCCACTGAGTTGAATTAGTAGATTCGAGGTTAGGAATCAACGATAGAATACGTTGAGTTAAATTAGTTGATTCCACATATTTGCTTAATAACCATAGCTTTCTCCTTGCTACTCATTTGACACTCACTTAGAGAATAAATTGTTTGCTGGTTAGTTTGTTTGACTAAATAAATAATTGTGATTATGGAATTCTCTGGTTCTGCTTTCATTCCTCCCACACCCTTAGGTAGGGAAAACGGTGAGAGAGAAACTTCGGGAAAAAGTTTCTCACAACCTAAGGTGTCATTGCTTTTGGCTCATTTTTGATATATGGCATTGCAACTTTTACCTCCTCCTTTTATATGGAATCTCCTCCCTTATTAATATTCCTTCTTGAGTATTAGCGCATCTTCAAAATTCACAAGTGGTGTAGTGTGGAATTAACAACAAATTGATACCAACTTAAGTAGGGCCATCGGCATTTAACTCTTACAGGATCATAAGATTGCTAAGACTATATACAGTCGGACTTCCATATAACACAAGCCATAAAAGGCCTTTTTTTTTTTGCGAATTTCTCTATTTTACGAACTTTTCTTGAACATGTTACTATTTTCTTCGTAAAATGACTTTCAAATAGCGAAGTGTATTTTCTATTTAACGAACTCTTTCCCTTCTGATCAAATTTTTTTTTCTCCTTATTATTAAAATATTTCAGAACAATTTTCAGATTATTCTTTTTAGGACATTTTACGGTGATCAATGACCCTGAACTGGTATTACCAGGTGTCAAACTCACCTACAGCAATATAATTTTCCGGTAATTTTTCAAACAAAAAACTCGAACTTAAACAGATTTTATCAATAATTAAATTTAAGGACGCATGTGGTAGAGCATGCTTAAAATTACTGGTTATAAAATAATGTATGTTTAAAACTACTTGTAAGTTTAGAATTAGAAAAAAAAAATGTCGTTCAAAAACTCATTAATTTTAATATAAAATTATTTTTAGAATTGAAAATACAATGTATTTCTGGACAATGCTTTCCCCCCACCCCTTGTTTTTTTTGCAGATTTCTTTTTGGTGGGCAAAATATGTAAAATAGAAAGCAATTTTCAAGCAAGGTAAAATAAATAAAATTCACAAAAAAAAAAAACATAACAATGCGCAGTTTTTTGAAAACCCCTTAATTCAAAAGAAAAAAATAAAATAAACGCCTTACCTATATTAAATTTACATTTTATCAGTATTTCCAATACACTTTTGAATAAAAAAGAAACACGCATGAAAGCTTTTGGGTATTTCTTGTAATTTATTGTATAATGCGATAAGAACTCAACGTATGTTTATTGATTCTATTTACTCAATAGCATTGTTATTTTGTTTGTAGTCATTCTTATTGTTTATTGAGCATTAATTAACATTATCTGATTAGTTTTTATCTGTATAGAGAGGTTTGCAAGCTATTCTACACATAAAAGAGCGTGCTGTTAATTGACATAAAACGTTTATGCATTATTCATATTCAATCTACTTAAGAAGTGAATATTCTGTTTATAATATTGTAGCGTGCTTAATCATTACTCCAAATACAGGAAAAGTCCACAATTAGCTGATACGCTCTCCCGCAGTAAATAATTGATTCCGGAATTCTTTAGTAAATACAGTAAAATTTTCTTTTTACATGAAACCAATATAACAAACAATGAATATAAATAGTACGGAACCAAAAAATAATCGCACAAATATTGAACACAGTACTCGTACTTCAAACTCGCAATTACAGTTTCGCTTAAGTTAAATAAAACACTGGCGCTGTCAACTTTTTTACCCCAATGTGGCTTCCCCGCATTGTTCTTTTACGGGCGGAAAAGAATCCTCAAAGAGCTTCGAAAGATTTCTCGCGTCCTAGAAACTTCTGGATTTTTTCCGAGTGCATTTATTTTGTCGCCAAATTTGGCGAAATCGTAAATTCGTCACAAAGGTCTCTCCTGTTGTTATTGTTGTTGCTGTTACTAATGCCCCCTGATAGACTATATCAGATCCAAGCTCACGAAATGCAACGTGGTAAAGGGGCTAGATTACGTCAGTCGTTTTGGCCTCAGGCACCATACAGGTGACAGTACGTTTTGACTCCGTCCTACCACAGTTTTGGGGGAAAACAATCTGGTGGGTTGGGGGTTGGTCAGGGTGTGAGTGACTTACACCTGAAGTTGCTCCCTCGTCGTCTTGCCTACCTAAGGGTGTAGGACGAATGAAAGCAGAACCAGAAACTTCCATAATAACAATTATTTATTAACTCAAACACACTAACCAACAACAATTTATTCTCAAAGTGAATGTCAAAGGAATAGCACGGAGAAAGCAATGGATATTAAGCAAATATGCGCAAGTAGCTTATTTAACTCAACGTAATCTAACGTAGTTTCCTAACCTTAAATCTACTAATTCAACCCAGTGGCCAACCACCACTTTTAATCTTTACATGCGAAAGTCAACTTTATTCAATCTCACCTGCTTAGCGAATATAGCAGCTTATTACCTCCTTCTACTATAATTACAAACTCTGACTTTATATAGTCAAACTAATCTGAATATCAAGGTTTCTTCTTGAGAGGGACGGCTGTGAATTAAACACCAACGCTAGCCCAAAGATTCCCCAAGAGAATTAGTTAGAGGTCGCACATAGATTCGTCACAAGGGGGCCTTCTACCCTTCTTCCTCTATTACCAACCTCTCGAGAGGATTTTCGGTTCACCGAATGTTCAGAGTGCCCCCCAGCCGAACAGGCACTACACATTTATAAACATTCATATTTTCTCCTGGATTCAAACCCGAGGACTAGGCCACAACAATCAGCGTCACTAACCATTATCCTTTCTGAGTCTCAAGTTTGTTGCAAAGGTCACTCCAACTCAGAGTCAACGAAAAATATTCTCTCCTGACATCTAAACAACCTTTCCGGACGAAATACTTTCGTCAAAGAAGCGAACTAAGTTTAAACTTTCCATGGCAGTTTTAAGATAGCCCCTTAAGTCATTTCGATGCATTTATTAATGATTCCTATTAAACGATTATTCAAGAGCCAAAAGTAAAAAAATATAATTTCCCAGATTTGATTAAAATCATTGCTAGTTAAATAATAATGGTGCTTTGGGTGCATCAAAAACCTTTTCTTGAAAACCTTTTGGATTTTTTTCAGTTGCTCCAAAACATAAAACTAATGCAGTAAGAAAAGAATTAATATTTTATGTTTGAATTATGCTCTTGTAATGTAGTCTCGAAATAATAATAATTAAAATAACAACTGATCTCATCGTGGGCGTGGATGAATTGTGATAAATTTAACCTCAATCAAATAATAAAAAGCTTTAAGCACGAAATCGAGATATAATTTTAGTTTAATGAATTTAAGTGCAAGACCTATAGATAAAGGATTTCGCGAACACAATATACTAAATTATTTATGTTTTTATTCGACAAAATTAGCTTAGTTTTAATATTGCCAAAAACACACACAATCGCTTTAAGGTATCCGACTACTTTCGAAACCATGATTTTGCAAAAGCATAAAAACGAATATTTCTTTTAATATTTAGTGTCACTTGGATTAGAATACCCGTATAAAATTGTTTTAAGAATAGTATATTACAGTAAAAATTATTTAAATGCAATATTTTTGCAAAAAATGAACTTAGAATTACCTATTTTCAAAACATCCTCCTTTTATCACAAAAATGCTTCTATAATAATATTTTGCTTATTTAAAGCTAAGACTACTCCATAGAGCTTGAGCAAGAACTTTTTAAAGATTGACATTAATTTCAGAGTTATAACCAATTAAAATAATTACCGGTTTTTTTTTGTTTTTTTTTGTTAAAATTTTTCCACTTTGATATAATAAAATACGGATTGAGTGAATACCAACGTCGCACTACCCAGCCACACAAAGGCTCCCGGCAACGGACCACGTCATTTTGAACCATGGTCAAATGACGTGGATGACACCTGAAGTGGCACCCCCTCTCCTAACTACCACACCAACGGGACGACGTTTCAGTTATCGACAGATTTAGCGTGCATCGCTGCCCTACACGTCGAGTCTTTAGTGGTACTGGGCTCGAACTCATGACATTCCTACCAAGATCCGATGCCTTTACCACTGGGCTCTACCGCAGCCCATAAAAGACGGATAAGTCTACTTCTAAGTTATATAGTTCAAAAATCCTAGTTCAGACTCTGTACAGAAGTCTGAGTTATATACAGGCAAAATATTATCATTATAGGAGCATTTTCCAGAAAAGGAGAATGTTTTGAAATACGTAATTCTATGTTCATTTTTTTGCCGAAACGTTGCATTTAAATAATTTTTTATTGTAAAAAGAGTTTTAAAATCATTTTATACGTGTATTCTTATCTAAGTGGCACTAAATATTTCTTAAAAATTCATTTGTACGCTTTTGAAAAGTTGCGGTTCCGAACGTAGTCAGATATCTTAAAATCTTTTCATCATCTCGAAATTTTTAAATGAAGACAAGTGTTCGAAACAATATATTGCATTATTCTTAGAACTTCATGTCATTTACTTCCAAATAATATCAAGAGCAAATTTAATAAATAATCAAACAGTCAATTCATCGAAATATTAATCTAATTATCTTAATAAATCATAATGAGAATGTAGTTCTATCTCAAATTTGATTTGAGGAGGTTGATAAATCTAAACTAATTTTAATTATACATGTCACCAGGAAAATGGATTAAAAATTAGCAATCACAATAATTAAAAACGTTTCCATCTAGGTGAATAAACATCATATGTACTTTTAAAAATATATTTTACGGAGGCGTAAACTTGAAGAGCTTTTATACTAATATCATGAATAATCATTTAGAATCCTGAATATTTCATTTTAATAATATTTACTTATTGTTTGTCTTAGTGCTGAATTAATTATCCAAGTCTACTAAAATGCCGACATTCGGAAAACAAGTCATTGTGTTTTTAGTGATTACCCCTCTGATTAATCTAAATAAAATAAAAGTTTAAAGTAATACCTAAAAGTAATTTTAAAACTTATTATTCCAATGCTCTCTGAAAATATTAATTCATTCTGAGTTCTAAAACAGATTATAATTTGAGTTTTAATTCTTAATAAGTTACGAGGAGGAATCGGAAAATAAGTTTTCCTGTCGACTGTGGTCAGAGTTGTGTATGAAAGTCAAAACACAGAATGAGACATTAAAGATAAAGCAAAACTTTATTTTTCCACATAAGTACCGGTACATTGTGGCATTTGTCATACTACTTGACAAGCTTCGAAAAGCTCTCCAGGAAAAACTCAGGGTTTTGCATACGAAAGAAGCATTTAACGGCTTGTTTGACTTCAACGTGGCTTCCGGCGAGATTCTTCTTCAAAGTCGGAAACAGATGAAAGTCACTTGGTGCGAGATCAGGACTGTATGGCGGATGGTCTAGGTGCCCCCAACCAAAATTTTCAATATGGTTTTGCATTGCAGTCGCCAAGGGGGGTTTCGCATTGTCGCAACAGAACGCCAGATCTGAGAAGCCCAGGCCACTTTTTCCGGATCCATCTGCTTGATCGCGGACAATCTCCACCCAATGGTGTATCAATGTGTATCCTGCGCGTTCACCTGCTGTTTCGTCGTTCATCCATAGCCGGTAGAAGCTTCTTCCGTATGCAAAGCCCTGAGTTTTTCCTGGAGGACTTTTTGAAGTTTATCAAGCGGTATGACAAATGTCTCAATGTATGGCACTTATATGAAAAAATAAAGTTATGCCTTATCTTTAATGTCTCATTCTATGTTTTCATACACAACTCTGATCACAGTCGACAGGGGAAACTTATTTTCCGACTCATCCTCGTATATTCGAAATATTATATGAATCAGGTGACCCGCCCTCCCGGCTAGTATGGTGGTTATGAAACTAGGTTTATAATCGAGTGGGCTCGAGTTTGAATCCTGAATAGAGCATGGATGTATTTTCGGGAAAAAAAGTGGTACTTTCGCCCGAAATAGATTCCCCCATCTCCAATGGAAAGCAGCGTGCCCCTTCTGTTCCATGCTGGGATCAACGTTTGTTATAAAGTCTATATCAGGGGTCGGCTGCTTTTTAGCTGTGGCGTGCCAAGTGAATCTACCAACATGGTTCAATGTGCCACACAGTAGAATATTTTTGAAATAATTCGATGATTATACATGCAGAATTAGAGAACAGAGGTCAATAATATACATAGGTTTACAGTTTTATTATATATTAATTAAGTCTTTTTACAGACGTTTCTTAGCATATATTTTATGTTGCTTATTTCTGACTATTTCTTCATCAAAAATAATAAAAAATAATAAAATTGTACGTATATTATGTATTTTCAAACATATATATTAAAATAAAAAACGACAACTTAAAATTAAAGTATTTACCTTCATTAGAGGTAAATAAACATTTTAATGCGAACTTAGTGCTTGCACCGCTCTACTTTCGTATCACAAAATTAAGGGTATAATTTGGAACCTTCAGTTTGACACTATTATGAGCATTCAGCTGTTAAACAAGTTCTGTTTTGGGGACTCGAAATATGAGGAAAGAATTTTTACTCAGATATGTAGAATCAACAGCGGAAAGCAGACTACCGTAAGTTCCGGCGTATAACGCGCACTGGTGTATAATACGAACTTATACTTTCAAGCTGCATTATTTTATTTTTAGGTATATTCGCCGCATAACGCACAAACCCCTGTTTTGCGATGGAACCTGAAACGTACATGTGCAATTCTATTATGTTTTGATGTCATTTATTGGAAGTATTATGCTAAGAATTTTGAAAAATAATATACTTCTACAATTATAACCCTTTAAATTCATTAGGCATGTCGTTTCTTTTAAATAAACAGTGTTTCGATTTATGTAGAAATCTAGTTTTTTTTATGCTCAACTCTTTTTTTTATTTTTGAGCCTATCGTTTTTATACCCGGCGTATAACACGCACCCGTAAATTTCGATCTTATTTTTTGTGTTAAAAGTGCGCGTTATACGCCGGATTTTACGATACATACAATTATTTCTCTTCAAACAATTTAATCTCTCCAACAATGAAATTCAACAATTTACAAAATAGCTGTACATTTATCTTTAGACTTATCTTTCAGATTTTTTTTTTGTGGCCGCGGTAGTCGAGTGGTACAGGTATCGGATCGTGGCTTGCCTTGTCACGAGTTCGAGCCCAGTACCACTAAAGACCCCCCGTGTAGGACAGCGATGTACGTTAAATCTGTCGAGAGCTGAAACGTCCTCCCGTTGGTGTGGTAGTTGGGAGAGGAGGGTGCCAGCTCAGGTGTAGTCCACGTCACTTGATCATGGTTCAAAATTACGTGATCCGTCGCCAAAAGCCCTCGTGTAGCTGAAAAGTGCGTCGTTAATATTCAATCCATCAATCAATCGGATTTTTTTGTAATTCCTTAAATGTACATTTTTTTTTAAAGATGTTTGTCAAATATGTGTGTGTGTGTGGTCCGTTACAAATTCATCAACTTCCATCCACTCAAAAGTTGATAAATTTGTAAAGTAGTGCAAAATGCCACGTGATACATGTGACACGCGTGCCATAGGTTGCCGATCTCTGGTCTATATTTTTCTGTGATTGCATTGTATGTTTCTGCTCATCTATCTCTCGTCTTTCGTATGTATATCCCAGGATATAACGCACAACAACCAGGAGACCTAGAAGTTCAGTAACATTTGAAAATACAATAATTCATGGAATACTAAATATAGAGGGATAAAAATGAACACACGTGCTTGAAGTGACATGGGGTCTCATTGAAACCAAAATAAAAGTACATAAATGGGCCAGAAGATGGCGCTGGACAGCAAAACGTCCAGGACGTTGCTTAGAAAGCTTGTATAAAAGGATTTGTAACCAGAGAGCAATCAGACGCACCAACAATTTTGGTATGTTGACTTTATCAAAAGAGGCAATGTTAGTAAAACTGTACTATCAGAATAGAAACTCTGTTACTGCAGCATTACAGTGCTATCATCATAAAAAGGATGTGAAAGATCTCTCGTGAGCATAATTTGGCGCCTCCACTCCCGTCAGGCATGGCCACCCAGGTTTCCAGACCTCATTCCATGGGGTTATTGATTGTGAGGTTACCTAGAGTCGCAAGTCTACCACGATAGCACGACTTGATTAGAAATGATAAAGACAAGATCTCACAGCAAGTTCTCACCCTATTTACAGATATGCTGTACAACAGTATTTCTCAAACTGTGGCACGCGCCTCCTAGGGGAGGCTGGACAACTCTACGAGCGGGGCGCGACCATATTGAAAAGTCGGAAGCAAATGATTATTTAAAAAAAAAAACTACTAATTTACTGAAAGTAAACAAATAAAATACATTCTGGTATAATAAAACATAAAATACTCATTTGCACTGATATAATACACTTATAAATGTATCAGTACTACACAAAAGTATATTATAATTAATCAAACAATACTAAGATTAGAACAAGTTTAAAAATTACCATCGACCCCATGGGCTTGCCATATTTAAAATTTTTACAGTAAATAACACTTATGTTGATAATTTGTACGGCTTATAATTAATCCAATTAAAAGTTACGTGATTCGCTCCTTGATGCCACCATTTTCCATGTAGGGGCACGTATGTGATTTATTGGAAGGGGGATGAAAAGTAATAAATAAGTAACAGCTTCTCTGAAATATGTAAATCCTTCGCAAACACTGTCAAGGTCCATTTATTGCATTCCAAAACCTTCAGAATACTTTTATGGATAGCAGTGTTCAAGGAAGATCGTACTGCGGAAAGACGTATATATACGTCCGGGGAAATTAACGCTTTGGCTAAGTGAGATGTTATATACGCCGGTGGCCCTTAAGAGGTTCAAGTCGTATTGTAGCTTTAGCGTAAAGCATAGTATTATTGAATTCAATGCATTGTTATTGTATGGAAGGCGGCGCGACGAAAATTATGATTGAATATTGGGCCGCAAATGTTGGAAGTTTGAGAAGCACTGCTGTACAATGCTGTTCTCAGCATTATCCCTCCTACAAGTATTATAGATGAATGACGACATTTGTTATAAAGAAACATCGTCTATTGCTAAAAATCAGTTGTTCCGCTAATTATTTAGTTTTTTTTATGCAAAGAGCCAAAGAACAAATTTGTGCACTTTTTTTTTCAATTCCTACTATTAGTTCACAATCTCCCTATATCTTGCTCAAATTTTCAATCGTTAAAAAAATACATTTTAAAGCACTCCACTGAGCTGAAATTTTATATACTTGATTATTTTGGATGACAATACGGTAGTTTAATTATAATTAATAAAAATTAATTGATTAACCCTCTCGCTGCGCATCCCGCGATTTCCACGGACAAAATATACGTAGCTGACGTAGCACTACGTAGTGAGAGGGTTAAAACTAATTATTCAAAGAATTACAGATACAGCCACATTGGCATCATTTGTGGTGACTTAGCTACCATTTTGGCGATTTATGTCAAAAATTTAAGAGGTTTTTTTTCTCACATTTGAAAGCGCTCATTTGAGCTGAAATTTTCTATACACAATTGTCTTGGGTGACAATATGATAATTTAACTATAATTAATTAACTGAAACTAATTATTTAAAGAATTATAGATACAGTCACTTCGGCTTTCATTTTTAGCGAATTGGGTCAAAACTTTAAACATTTATTTTTTCTCGCGTCTTAAAGCTTGCAATTGAACTGAAATTTTATATATACGATTGTTTTGGATGACAATACGATACTTTAATGATAGTTAATAAATATTAATTACCACTTAATGTTGTGATTCTGTCATTTGTATATACATATTTATATTAATTGTAACAATTTTATAAAAAGTAGCTAAAATAAAAAATTTTTCTTTATTGACCTACGTAGGAATTGACTAAATTTTTTTTTTATATATATTACTTGTTTTAATGAGACCCCATGTCATTTCAAGCATGTGTGTCAATTTTTACTTCTCTCCCTATATTTTATTCCATGAGTTACTACATCTTCAAATGTAAATGGATGTATGGGCAACCCGGTATAAAATATAAACAGGTTGTGACATAGCCATCCTGTGATGACCATGTCGTGCCGGTTCCGCGTAAGCTAGAGGTGTGGGATTATCAAAATGATGAGACATATTAATTCTTAATACAACTTTTATTAAGATTAACTTATATTACTTAAATTCTAATTTGACAATTTTAATTAAAGTGAGAGTCAAGCCCAAATTAAATCACGTATTTAAGTCAGATCACGCAACTAGATCCTCTATCTCAATTATCATTAATAATCCTATTCATCTAATTACTTATATCCAATATTACCTTTTTCAGTTCTGGTTCCTTGACCTAGAGAATATTATCTATAAACTTTATATATGAAGATTCCAACTTCTTTATCTTAGGCTTCTATTCTTTCCAAAACTATCGGACTGCTAATTCTTGATCCGCAAGATTTCACACTAAGCTTTGTCACGCTATCGATCAGAATAATTCCACAATACTATCTCTGAGCCTGCCGCGCTATATCTAGGCTTGCCACGCTATATCTAAGCTTGCTACGCTATATCTAAGCTTGCCGCGCTATATCTAAGCTTGCCGCGCTATATCCTATCATCAAAGCTTCTATCCTTTTATAGTAAATCTCATTTGCATAATATCTTTGTTTATCTTCTTGGTATTGGGTTGGAAAAGTTTTGCCATTAATCGTGGCCGTCAAAGAACATAGGAGTTATGTTAACAGAAAGACGCGAGAGACGTCACAACCCCCTCCAAGAAGAAAAACGTGATTTACTTAAGGGTTCTCAATGCCCTTAATAAATTACGTGTCTAAATCTCTATTTCTAAATTTCTTCGCTTTCTGAGTTTTATTTAAATTTTAATCTTAAATCCTCATTTTAACTTTTATAATTTCCAATATTGACTTTAATTTTCATTGCAATTTTAATCTTAAATTTTAACTTTTATAATTTCCAAAATTTATCTTGACTTTAATTTTCATTACTCATCTTAGAATTAAATTTTAATATTCGATTTAAATTTAAACTCGTGACAATAAATTTTACTCCAATAACTAGGCCAACATTAATAATTACTGTTTAATTT
>BMAV01025176.1:0-71171 GCA_019973955.1 Trichonephila inaurata madagascariensis | reverse complement strand
AAAATTATTTTCCCCTTTGATCTAATTCTTCCTATATATGCTGAAAATTTGATAAAACATTTCCCGGGACAAATAAATGAGATGAACGGAAGGTGGTGTTTCACATTATACTATAAAATATGAATATCCTAAGGCTATAAACGTTGGTGCATATTAAATAGTGCCACATTGTAGTGGTTTCATATTTTTATTTAAAAATCCATCAGGTTCACAGCTGATACACATTAAGTCAAAATCCTTACGTTGTCGTGATGTGAAAATTAAAGTGTGGGCTCTATAAGCTCGCTATCGTTCTCATTACTTGATCGTCATTTAAATTACGAGGTCCGTCTTATTACTTTGTTCCTAATGGAACTTGTAAATGAAATATCAATAATTTATCAATTTACCTACGTGTTCCTAAAAATAAATTTTTTAAATACACATAAGAAATTTAAAATTACATTTTTTCAACAGTAATAAATTGTTTTCATTAGTAAAAAGGAAATGCTTTTGAATTCTTAGAATACTGGTAGTAAAACCAAACAATAAGCTGGTATCAAAAGATAAAATATATGACTACAACATTTTTAATTTGCCGAGGAGCTTCATGTATCTCGGTAAACTCGTTTATATAAAAGGATTGTATTATTCTTTTTTGTATTGAATTGTTTTTTGCAGTAATGACAACATATTGGTTTCTTAATTTTTTCACCTTTGGACAAAAAGTTATATTTTTTTACCCTTTGGATAATCCTTACTTTTTATTTAAAATTTCAAAAGAATTGCATAGTGCTTAAACTCTAAGATCACTGCTCTGATTTTGTGTGTGTTTTTTGTGCATAAGATAGAGCAAATATATATTTTCCCTACAAAGCCAACTCCTTCGATCAACATTCAAAACAATTACAAAAACCTTTCCTTCTCAACCACAAACTCCTCAATCGAGTTGATAACTGTGACAACAATTTTTTCTTTACTTTCTTTGACTTTCTTCAAAACGAAAAGCCCTTAGTTTCAAATACCCTCCCCCCTCGTTTGGACAGTGCCCTAAAGTGACTGGGTCCTTTTACCTTTCTCTAAAAATCAACACAATATGAGTTCCCCGAACGGTTATTTTAATTCTTCTGATAACATTCCCCAAAGTAGAAGAGACTTTTGGAGGCTTGGTCGGCATAGTTTTTTATTTATCCTATGACCGACAATTTAACAGAAAAGGAAATACCCTTCCTAAAGATTTATTACGGCAATAAGAGGAATAATAGTTTTCCGGCTACTTGAAAACCTTGGAAGATTTACAAGAGGCAGATGTGCATTTCTACTTTCTTACACCAAAGAGGCATATAATAATCAATAATGACCCAAAAACTGAAGAATCAACAATAATAAGGGGAGAAGCATTCTTTTGTCGATATAAAGGTTTTACAACTTGCTCATTTACAAGAACCATCTGATTCTGTATTCAGAGTTTCAATGTTCAAATAGCCTTAGAGCGCATCCGAACACTCCGTTCTTTATACTGTTGTACATAAAATGCGTTGTAACGTCGTCAGTCATTCGTACACAAAAAAATTTGTCACAGCCTATATTTTAAAAAATTAATTAGAATTTAATAGCTTCCAAAAAAGATTCATTAAATAGGCCAAGGCCGGGCGGACAGTCTTAATCACTCGAGGTCAGTCCATAGCTTTTCCGGGCTCCAGTTTACTCCATGGCTCTATCTCTACAAGTCCCTCTCTCCGTCCAAGTCGCTTCAGGTTTTCTCTTCTCGTCCGTTCGTCTCTTCTCCGTCCAAATTCACCCCTTTTAAACACCAGGGGCGGGTCCACCACGCGCCCCTCGTTCTCCTCATTGGCAGGTCAAAAAAGAAAAGGGTCTGCCCTCGTCTTCCTCATTGGCAGGTCAAAGAAAAGGTCTGCCTCGTCTCCGGGCCACCTGCGTCTCTCATTTTCGCGGAAAACACGAACACATTCCCCATCCGTCTGGAATCCAAGGGCGCCATAACTCACATCTATTCATCTCACACCTGGGCTTCACAGCCCCACTCTCAATGCATCGACTTCTATTCAAAACTTTCATAAAGGAATGCCTATCGACATCGGCATTCCTTAGCCGATTATATTCAGACCAGATGTCTGCGCTGGTCGAGGCCAGTCAACAAACAATGACCCATGGCCACCTGCACCTGTCATCCAACATCTGTTTGGAGATGAATGGATAGGATTTCAGATGAATTGACGGGTGGGGTTCACATCAATTGAAGACGTCACAGCATATACAGAAGGTGCTTCTAAACTACTGGGGAAAACTGTGCATCATGTTCTTCAACTTATACTTTGGAGCGATTTCAATATTGATTTCGATAAAAATGAAGGATTGAGATTAGTGCAATTTTTTAAATCAAGAGTTTCATTTAGATTTTTTTCTGGGTACGACTAGATATGGTACAGCCATTGATGCAATGTTTTCACGATTCATAAATCACGTATCTACCAACGTTCAGGCATCATACTTAAGTTGCCACAAGCCTCTTGTCAAAGTGATTAATAATGATGAAAGTATTAATGTAATTTATACTCGAAGTGATATTAATAGTGAAGTAATTCAACCTTCTTAACAATATACTAATGTACTATGATATATTTATGTAGTATAATTGATGTATATTATTTTACATACATATTATATATTTCCCCGAATCATTATGAAAATTGTAAATAGAATAAAGAAAATACATGTATGATTTTAGTATTATATGAGATGCGTTTATTTACTCTGTTTGTCTACTATATAATGAAAGTCAACCGTACTTAAGGAGTAAACTTCAGTCATACGTCGTAGCCGACGCACAGTTTTTTTTCTTTCTGCTTCTATATCCAGTCTAGCTTTGACAACAAGTTGTTTGTCATCAGACATGCGTGGAATCGTCCAAAACTGAGCAGACTAATCATGTGGTTTGGAAATAGCGGTCAGCACTACATCTCAGGCATCATACACTCAACTGGTCCTCGACTTTAGGCTACTCTGAAAATATAAAAAATAGAAAAACTAAACGATTGGAATAAGATACGTGAGAAGTAATACTTTAGAGTCTATTAGTCTTTTGTCAGCTTCAAAGTTCTCAAAAAGATCATGGTTTACTTCTTCCGGTTTTCTTTCTTCTACGTTTTGCTTTCGTCATTTTCTTGTTTGTTCGTCTTTCGTCATATTTTTTTTCTTCTCTTATTTAAATTTTATATTTGCTCGTCTTTCGTTATATCTCTGTGTCTTATGCGTATTTCATCATTTACTGTCGAAGATATTGCACTAACTGGACAAATTTTTCCGTGGCTTCTTCTTTAATCTTATTTAACCTGTTACGACCAAGATGTTAACCATGTGTAAAACAAGATATTTACCATGTGTTAACCAAGATGTTAATCGTACCAAGATGTTAACCGTCGCAGAAAAATATTATAGATGCATATGCATCTATAATATGCTTTCAATGGTACGTCTTCTTTTTGTAATGGACATAAAAAACCTTCTTTTTCTTTTCTTTTGTGAATTACCAGTATACCATGGTCTGAATTGGCAATGGAATATTCTATCTTCTGCCTGAGTTTGAGAATGAAATAGTAATCCTTGTTTTTCTTAATTCTTGAGTGTCCTTTCTCTTGGACACTCCTTTTGATATCCTTCGGCATACTTTCAGGAACAACTACTACTGGTTCAGTTTTCTTTAAAGTAATACAAGCATGCTCTTCTTTCAAACAAATCTCAGAATGAAGTTCTACAATACCAGCAACAATTTGCTCAACAGACACTTCTATAATACATTTAACCATAGGGTCAGATTTTTCTAAGCGTTTTAAACATATGTCGACCAATATAATCAAATCAGAAGAATGTAGAGGTTCAACTACAACTCTCACATCATGATATGCGATCACAGTTGTTTAGGCATCATTTTCATGCAGATTATCTTTTTCTTCTGTCACATTGTTTGGAATTATCGTGTTTCAATGAACCCATTTAAATATAATGATTCATTTTCTCTTTTTCAATTCCTCTCTACCATCAGTTCATTCTCTCCCTATATATATATATATATATATAATTCAATCACACAACACAAAAATCAATAAAAAAATCGAAACCAAATGAATCCTATAACATTAAATCCCATTTCAAAATATCAATGGCGAATATAGAAAATAAAATTCCAACGTTTTCAAACAAAATTCAAAAATTATAAAATTAAAATTTATAAAATATCCAAGTGCAACCTCGGACTTAGGACCGATAAGTGGGGTTAAACTAGAGTGATGGCGCCAACCTTCCCCCTATGCAACTTGGTAAGTTAATCGGAAAATATCCAATTCTCAAAAATTTAAAAATTAAAAAGTTAAAATTTAAATATTAAGGAGTTAAAATTAAACCATTAAACTTGAAAAATTACAAAACAAAATTCTAAAACAATTAATTGCATATAATATAAGTGAACCCTCGAACACCAAAGATGACGAACTCATCTTTAAAATAGTTTTAAAGGTAGAAAAAATGTCCAAAATCCGAAAGTTCAAATTAAAGATATATATATATATATATCTTGTTCAAATTTTTTTATCGTGAATACAATATTTTTTATTCATCTACTGAAGTTCACACACATTTTTTTAAACTTGATGATGTGGATGGCACTTGATATGGATACAGTTTTTTCAAATTTTGATTTATTGATTAAATTTAACTACCAAAAATAAATTTTTCATTGTTGACCTAAATAGGAATTCACTTAATTTTTTTATATTACTTGTTAAAATTAATATCATGCATATGTTTCCTTATGCTAATTAGGGTTTTATGTTTCCTGTGTTACAAAAGTATTAAATTAAATATTTAAATTTTTAGAACTATAATTTTAAGTCATTAAATAACGACGATGAAAGATATATTGTCCTTTCTAATGACTTTACTTTATAAAACTCAACAATATCTAGAGCTATAAATATAGCCTACTTACATTAACTTATGTTTCATCCAAACATACAAAAGCAAAATCATAAACATTTTGCTTTTTTTGTTGTAATACAAAGAAGTAGAATTATTTTTCCGTGTACCTTTTAGGCCGGCTATAATTAATAATAAATTATTTTGGGAATTTTGAAAGCCGTTTAACTTACTTAGGTTATAAAGTATAAAAATAATCAACGTCTATATGATATATCGATTCTTAACTAATAATCAAACAAGTTAAGATAGTGCACAGTAAAAATTTTACAATGAATATATTTTTCTAGTATTACATCTAAAAATTGTTGTAAATCATTCATAAGCGAATAAAAAATCATTAAAAGAAAGAGAAAAAAAAATTAAGAAAAATTTTAAAAAAACATACATATCTTTTTTTTTTTTTTAATTTTACAATTAAATTTTATTTTGGAAATGGAAAAAAATGATCTTATTAAATCATAATATTCGTATCCTTTTTGATTATGAAAAAAAATAATAATAATAATTTATTGACGCTAATGTTGAATGTTTGTAAATGTTTACTTCAAAAATTGAGAACATCGATCGCATTTATAAAAATTCCGTGCTTTGTATATTAGGCGATTATAAGGTGAAGAACATGTTGAATGCACTTATTTTAATAGAAAAAGAAAACAACAGCTATTTTTTTAGTAATTTTAATATGTATATATATGGTATATATATATGCGCAATATTAAGTACGGGAAGTCTGTTAGAAATGTTGCTTGCTGTTAAGAAAAATATTTTCCATTTTGAAATACTCAAATTTGACTGTCTTATTGTGTAAAAATGTAAGCTGTGTGTAAAAATAATAATATTTTTCTATTTTCCATGTTAATGAAAATTCCGTGAATCCCCAAAAATACTGAACTACATTTAAGTTCTATAAAAATAAAAAAAAAATGTTATCTCAAAAGCAATTTACCAAAAACGATTTCTAAGAATCGCTAAGAAAAAAAAAACTACTTCCGTAATACATTTTGGGGTGTGTCTTCAAATGCCATTATCAAAATGAAAGATGTAAATTGGCACATGCAGTCATCATTACTGAAATACATCAATTCCTGAAATAACATATGGTCGAAGTACTCCCTATGATGTTAAGTAAAGTACAGAAATGTTAGATAATTAAAAGCTTTTAAATTTTTTAAGTCTTCTCACAAATAAAATTAGTTTTGTAAATGGAAACAAGAAAATTGAAATTTCAATGATCCATAATTTATTCAAGAAAAGAAAATCAATGCAGTTTTCCTGTTACTGTTTTAGTCAAATACTATTGCGTCTTACGCTAAAAGAAGTACGAATTATGTCAGAATGATGACAGGAAAATAGATTTGGTACTAATTAAAAGTTTGAATTTATTTCTAGTCAATACTATAGTATAAGACTAATTTCGAGTAAAATCGGTACATTTTTATGTAATGGTTAAATACTATTTCTCAAAATTTCTTAACTTCTTTTTAAAAAGGATAGTTTATTAAATACATATTTTCCTCTCTTTTTGTTAAAAATTTAGTAGAAGGGAATATAAAGAAAATATATATTTACTGATGGAATCCCCAAAAAGCCTTGAAACTTTATTTTAAAAAAAATCAGGCTTCGAACCGTAATCTTCGTGTTCCGGTTCAACTAAAAAAATATATTGGCTCAGTTCCGGTTTTCGTTCCACCAAAAATAATGGTTTTCGGCTCTGTTCCAAATAAATAATTTTATTTTATGTGTATTTTTATTTGTACTATAAAAGTATAATTCTCTATCCTAAAAAGAAAATTAAAAAAGGGAACTTCATCAAGATTTAGAAGACTTTTTCTTTATATTATATAAAATAGACACATATTTTTCTTAAAAAAAATCTAGTTCATTCAACTGAATTAAATCTGCCTCCTACAAGTAGTTTTATGCGAAACTGAAGCAAAAAATTACTAATGAACATCACAACAGGAAATCGAGACACAATGGACATGTAATGTTGATATAGTTATATGGTTAACGTTAAATTTGAAAATATTGATCAGTTGGCTACAGTAACAAAATGACTGGCGATAATATCGAACCGAAGTAAGCCGATATTTTTTAGTTCATTTCCACTTTTCGATCCGACCGAAATAGCCGCGTTTTTCCGGTTTTCGGTTCAGTTTCGGCTTGAAGCGCTAATCTTTTTTTTTGAGAAGGAGTTGAAATAGAAACATATTATCATAATAATCACCCAATAAAATGTGATTCTATTTCAGCGTTTGTGATTCATTGGATGATGATTTCTAATTTGACACAGCCGTGTGTTGTATGGGAAATGTGCCAAACAAAAATTAAATTTATAAAATCAGTGAATTGACTATGTTGGAACACACAACTGGAGAATAGGTATAGAAAGATCAATAAAAATATTTCTCAGAAATCTTTGTAATCCAATTTAGTTTAAATGCCCACATCTGTAATTACAATTGATCGACAAAGTATTGTTTTTAAAATTAATCATTTTGTAAACTAATAAATAAATTCATAGCTCACATAAAACGATATTTCGTAAATAAGCTTCCAAAGATGGAAATAATGAATTATAAGCAACTCAGATATAAATCGATTAATATCAAATAAACTTTTGTATTGTATATATTCAATATTTATACAGTCACAAGAAAAGAAATGTTCGAATTTTCAAATAAATAGATTTATCATTTACTTTTATGCATAACTATAAATATATAGTTAGTATAGTTGCATACATTTCTTAATATTTTAACGAAAAATAAGGATTTTATTTCCTGGTACAAAACGAAAACATTCAAAAATAATACTCATAAAAAAGAATTGAAAAAATATTTACTTCGTATGTAGTTTCATGAATAGATTGTATGCGTGAAATCTCACAATTTGAGATTTCCTTTTGAGGAATGCTTAAAAATCATGTAAATGTATAAATTATATTTGGATGGCATGTTAGTCAAATGTATTTTGTTTAAAATTTTAGATAGTTTCATGTGCTTAGTGGCGATCAGGGAAACAGGCTTCCAGTGTCTTTTACTACTCATGTCTAAGTAAACCACGAAATAATAATAACATCATACGATATTGAAGCTCATTATATATATATATATATATATATATATATATATATATATATATATATATATATATATATATATATATATATATATATATATATATATTTGTGCGTTAGTATGTATGTGTGTATGAATATACACACACATACGATATCAACCCACCTTAGTTAGATTCGGTATTGCGTGGTGAAATTGGAATTCCCGAAATAGCTTAGGATATTGGTATTTCTGAGTGAATTTGTTTCAGTCAGTTATAGCAACTGTTTGATTCAAAAAGCAATTAGTACGTTTATTGGGGAAGTGGCAAGCTCATCGCGGAGGTAACATTATTATTATTGAAGTATGAACACATATTTGCTGAGTCACAGTTGATTTATGATCGTTCAGGAACTTTGAAGTCTGCATAAAGAGGGAAGCAAATATTATTTTATAATTTCATTGTGATAAATACAGCAATTTTTAGTTTTTACAATGTGAAAAAAAATCAATTCTCTGGGAGCTAAAATGTAAGCGCTCACACAATTAATTAAATGTCCGTGAATTAACTTTTATTATCAACAGTCTATTTTGTTTGTCCACTTAAACAATATGTAACATTCTAAGAAAGTAAAATGAATTCATACTGAAGAATTGGAGCTTTGGTGACATTGGCAATCAAAATTACCTGTTCCAGTAGCAATGTAATTGAAGAAATGGGAGAATAATTTTCTATCTATATTCTTAGAAAACAATTTAGCATTAAGTCAAAAAGTTATAATAGTAAAAAAAAGTTCTGCCTTGGTGCCAGTGATACCTGTATGTCGGTCAGAAGGAGGAAAGGTCAACGCCTAAAACCAAACTGCTTGCGGCCTAGACACACTGGACCTTCACCTGGAGTCATGGTCTGAAGAAATATTTCCTATGACAGCAGAAGTACTCTCGAGGTTATGGTAAACACTCTGACTGTAAATTTGTACGTCAGTCTGGTATTTAACTATAGTACTGTCATTTATGAAGAGCATCCAAGGGGGAGTTTTCCAACAGGATAACGCTCGCCCTTACACAGCTGTTGTATCTCAACGTGCTCTATAGATTAATGACTTGTGTGTGTGATATCTTGGTATTCAAATTCACCAGATCTGTCTCTAATTGAGCATGTATGGGATATCATTGGAAAGCACCTCCAGCAACATGCACAATCAGCACTGATCACGCTTCCAAGTATTCACGCAACAATTACAACTAGGATGGAGCTCCATACCACAAACTGTTTTACACAATGCATGCAATCTTGCAGGCTTGCATTCAGAATTTGAGAGGTTACTCCCAGCTATTAATGTAACAGAATTTCACAACTGAAATGCTTTTTCTTGAGCTTAAATTTATCTATGATCTTGAAAATATAATCAATGAAACAAATTAACTGGACAATTGCTTTGTCCGAATTTCATTACTCTACAACAATTTTCTCTTGGTGTTGGGATTTTTTTCTTTCAGTATACTTTCGTAAAATTAGCATAAATCCTTTTCCATTACACTGCTGGAAACATTTCAGAGAAACGAATTTAATGAAGAAACTAATGCTACCATTAGTGCGATTATGGCCATGTCTCGTGGATGTTCGAAGTGTGGCAGAGGCACTTCCCAGCACTACGCAAATGAAAGCAGGCTTGCTTTAGTAGTTCTGAAAAACACTTGGGCACAGTCACCAGAGATCAAATAAAATCTTGTAGGGACCTGTCGGTAGATAATCCATTATTCAATGTTAACTTCACCTTTCCCGAACTAACTTAAGCCCTTCAAAATCTGTACACCAACAAATCACCTGATCCAGATAGTATCCTAGGACATTTCTTGCCCCACCTTGGAATTTTGGGCAGGGAAAGACTTATACCTATGTAACATGTCATGGAAAACTGGAAAATTACCAAGACAGTGGAAATCGACCATTGTTATTCCCATTCATAAACCCAACAAGAATGCCAGTCTTACGACAAGCTTTCGTTCTATTTCTCTTACCTGTATCACTTGCAAAATAATTGAAAACATGGTACTGCGGAGATTCACTCACCATTTACACACTAATAACTTAATACCCCCGAGCAATTTGCTTTTCGTAAGGGTCACTCTACTGTTGACCAAGTTTTATACTTCACCCAGTGTGTTAGAGATTCTTAGAATCACAAACCAACGAGAAAAACTATGGCGGAATTTTTAGATATGTCAAAGGCCATTGATAGGGTATGGAAATATAAGTTGTTAAGCATCTGCTTTGGTGTTTTTGGCATTAAAGGTAAATCTCTGCCCTTTATCTCAAATTTCTAAATCATCGAAATTTTTGTGTCAATTATCATGCTAATTCTTCTGATTATTACGAAACTTATCAAGGAATTCTCCAGGGTTGCGTTTTGAATCCAACTCTTTTCTCATTATTTATTTAAGGGGGTTGAAAGATATGTTAACCATCTCAAATTGGACATTTCACTGATGATGTCGTTTTATGGTGCAGTGATGCAAATATTAGCAAAATGGAATCCCAGTTGATTAGGTCCTTAGTAATTTCCCAGGAGTTTGCAGACAACTACAAAATTACTTTCAATGATTCAAAGTCTACAGTCAGCCTCTTCACGACTAATATGCATCTTTACTTTTATTATGCATCTACTCTCCTGAACCTTTCCTAATGAGTGAGCGCTTAAAATACAGTAAATACCCTACCTTTCTTGGTTTCACTTTACACTCGGAAGTGAACTGCGGTAAACATATTGAGAAAATAGCCGATAAAGCAAGAAAGAGACTTAAGATCGTAAAATATCTTTCTGGCAGTGACTGGGGTTCAGACTCCTCCACACTTAGAATAACTTACACAACCTTGGTTCACCCAGTCCTTGAATATTGGTATCAAATCTTTCAAGTAGCATCTTCTACTAACTTGAAAAAACTGGAGAGAGTGCTACTCAGTGCTGCGAGGATTATCACGGGCCTTAGATATAGTTGTCCTACTGACATAGTTCTATACGAGGCAGACATCCACCCTCTTACTATGAGATTGGAAGTCAACTCATATAGGTATTTTAACAAAATTAAAACTTTTGGTTTCTTCAATAAAACTTCTTTCATTTTAAATTGGACAAGTAACCAATGTTTAAAGCGAGACAGCCCACTTAATTACATGTAGAAACGTGGTTTTATTGATTTCAATGTGGACACATCTATACCTTTTAGGTGCATCACACCTATTGATTCTTTTAATCATGTTGAATTCCGGGAGGAATAATTGACCAGTAATCCCAAGCACAGCAGTCATCCGGAGTTACTCAGCCACTCCGATGGCACTTGAAGTAATAAATGAAATACCTGATCAAGCCTTGATTATTTACACAGATTGTAGTCGTTTGGATATGGGTAGAGCAGATACTGGTATATTTAGTAACACTCCTTGGAATGATGTTAACCTTTAGAGGACGGCTGGTCGATAGTGCCACCAAAAAGAACAGCTCCTTAAAGGACGGCGCTGGTCGGAGTAGCGACCAAGCTCTCCTTTCTCCCCTTTAACAGCGTTCGGGTAACCGTGGTGTCAATTAGAATCCAGAAACGTCAATCACTTGACCGGTCTCTTGTATTCAGAGGGGGCGGGGGAAGAATTCTCTCTTTCCCACTTACCTAGAATTCCCTCTTTTTCCCTCTTATGCCAGTTCCTCACTAGCAGATTTAATTTTTACAGTTTTTTTTTTTTTGTAAGGGGTTTTTGTTTCACCTTTTTTACTTATTCATCTCTAAATTCTATTTCATTATATTAATAGAAAATAATTTAATAATTGTTTTCAAAAAGGCCCACGCTAATTAAAATCGTTTTATTATATTACATATTTCTAAAACTGTTCCTTTTGCTTCAATTAGAAAATGTTTATTATTTTGATTTGCTTACATTCGTACGCATACGTACTATAAAAAATCTAAAATCCTTACACTAATACACTTTTTTTAAATAAATTTGCTTATAATAAATAACTTTATTTCCCTTTTGTAATGAATAAATTCTATTACTCCAATTTTTATTGTATAAAAATTTCTAACCTGGAATAATTTTTTTGTTATTAAAATATGAAATTATTGGATTAATATGCTGAAGTTAAACAATATTTAATTATTTGGAAAAATTTTTTTAATTTTCAATATTTGTTCCTCTTTATTTTTCAAATAATTATATATTTTAGTATTATTAATAAATATATGTTACATAAAAATTTTATTTTCACAGTTTTAATTACGTATTTTACTAATGCATGCTTTTTTTACTAATACACGTATAGCTATGCATCTCTGTCAGATTTAAAAATACTTCAGTTCTACATTTTTATACATGTAAAACTGCTTAAAATTATATTTGTGGAGAATTTTAAGCATTTAGTTTTTGATGAAAATTTTTTCTTAATTACACAATGTATTGCTGTACAGAAAAATATTTTTACTGCTATCTTACGTTATGCTTAGTTAAAAAAACTTAAAATTTTGTATCGAAACATCCAAAAAAAAATTTTTAGTCATGTAAAAAATAACAAAAAACGGAAAAAAATATATATTTGCAACAAAAAAATTACAGAAATATTTGTTATAGATTTTTAAAACTATCAAATTTAAACCTTCGAATTTATTTATAAAATGCAAGAAACTAACTTCGACATTTTTTATTACGACAATTGATGTATAAAAATTGAGTCTTCAAAATAAAAACAAAAAAATTAACCCCGATTTTTTTTTTTCTTTCAAATTGGTAGAAAAGGGAAAATATTACGGGGTTCTTCAGCATAAGAAAAATCCCTTAATTTACCCAAAAACTTAGAAACAAAAAAAGGGAAAATTTTTGTTTTTTTAAACATATTACAGTATTCTTCGAAAGTTCTACAATGTTGGTTTTCCCGGGTTTTTTAAAGTTTAAAAAGGTTATTTTTTTTTTTTAAAAATATTAAAATTTTTTTATAAATAATAATTGGAAAAATTTTGAAAAATCCCCTAAAATCCTATTTGAAAAAAAAAAAATAATCAGAACTTAGTCTAACAGATAGTTATATTAAAGTAAAAATATGTTCGTTCTCTCTTTTTTTTTTTTTTTTTTTTTTCTTTCGCCTTTTTTTATTCGTGAATCCCCTTTTTGACGTCTTCAATTGATGTAAACCCCCCACCCGTCAATTCACCCCGAAATCCCCTATCCTTTTCATTCCAAACAGATGTTGGGATGAAAAAGGTCCCGAGTGGCCATGGGGTCATTGTTTGTTGACTGGCCTCGGCCCCGCCCCGGGGCATCTTGCCCTGGAATAAAACAATGGCTAAGGAATGCCGATGTCGATAGGCTTTTTCCTTTTTAAAAATTTTAAATAGAAGTCGATGCATTGAAAAGGTGGGGCTGTGAAGCCCGGGTGGGGAATGAATAGATGTGATTTATGGCCCCCTTGGTTCCAGACGGATGGGGAATGTGTTCGTTTTTTTCCGGAAAATAAAAGGAGACGCAGGGGGGCCCCGGAGACGGGGGCCCGGAACCCCTTTTTTTTTGACCTCCCAAAAGGGAAACGAGGGCAGACCCTTTTCTTTTGACCTGCCAATAAAAGGGAAAACAGGGGCGCGGGGTTGGACCCCCCCTTTGGTTTTTTTAAAAGGGGTGAATTTGGACGGAGAAGAGAAAAGGGAGGGGAAAAGAAAAGAAAACCTGAAGGCGGCGGACGGAGAAAAGGGACTTGAAAGAGATAGAGCCATGGGTAAACTGGGGGAAAAAAGCTATGGACTGACCTCGGGGGTGATTAAGATTCCCCCGCCCGGCCTTGGCCTTTTTAATGAATTTTTTTTGGAAGCTATTAAATTCAAATTTAAATTTTTTTAAAAATAGGCTGGACCAAATTTTTTTTTGTGTACGAATGACTGACGACGTTACATATATATATATATATATATTAAATTGGTGGCGCGGTGTTGATCCGGCATTTAAGTGAATAGATCCCCGGGAATCCAAAATTTTTTATGGAGGATAGAAAAGAAGGCCAGCCGTGTGGGGAATGTGATGTGATAAATTTTTAATGCCCGCCTAATTTTGGGAGCGCCGACTTCAAGGGTTTCTGTTCCTGCTAGTGATGAAGTGTGCCCGCTTGTTTTTTTGTAATTTCCTGCTACAAAGGTGTTTTCCTGGGCCCCCGGGGAGAAGAGCCGGATAGAAGTGTCTCCCTGTTCCTGCCTGATGAAATCAACGGGGGATTTAAAAAGGAACTGTGTGCCCGTGTTTTTTTGGGGGACGTTTTAAAAGGGGTTCCCAGTGTTAAAAGTCCGATTTCCCTGTCTGTTTGTGATGAGTGGGGTTTTTTATGAAGTGATTTGTGTGAAAAGGTTCCTTGTTGTTCCTATGTCTACGTCTAAAAATTTTTAAAAAGGTGAGTTTTTTTCTTTGAGATTATTTTCGGGACAGCAACTGAGTATTGTTTTGTATGTAAAATGTTGAGAAAAGGGAATATAAAAGACTAGGAAAATTTGTAAACAATAAAGAGACTAAAAAAATTTTTTAATTTTTTGAAATGAAGTGTATAAATGTGCGATATTGGTTTTTTTGTTTTGAGTTGTGAAAGTTAGTATATGGTAGTTATACGTGTTGTTTTGGGACAGTAATTGTGTAGGGGTATTGTTGTGGTCTTAGATTTGTTGGGTATATAGTAGTTATACTTGTTGGTACAATATTGAGTGGGGTATTGTTGTGGTCTTAGTTTTGGGAAAATTTGGTTTTAATTTATCCCCATTGGTTTTTAACAATATTGTGTAGGATATTGTTGTGGCCCTTAGATTTGTGAAATTTGGTATACAGTAGTTTTTAAGTGGTTTTTAATTACAATATTGTGGGATATTGTTGGGGGTTATAAATTTTGTGAAATTTGGTAGGGCCAGGTTTTTGGGGTGGTGCTGAGGATCAGTGTAAAGTAGGTTATTGTGTTTGGTTTTAGATTTGGCACTTTTTGTAAAATATAGTTAAATCAAAGGTCTAGTGTATTTTTGGTTTTCCGAGTCTGTGAAAATTTTTTTGTAACGATTAATTTTTAGTTTTGGGTTTTTGTGTGTATTAGTGCATCATGGCGTTTCTGTTAAAAAAGAAAAAAGGGCGGAATGTTAGAAGTTGCAAAAAATTGGGGGTAAAAAGTTGATATTACAACTAGGATGGAAATTAATAAGGGAATTTGTCAAAGTAAATACTATCCCTGATGAAACAGCTAAATATTTGTTAGAGGGTATTTTGGAGGAACCAAAAGGGCAAAAAAACGGGGAAATTTAAAGGGAATTTTTGAAAGCGTAGACTAGCTAGGGAATTTGAGTTAGAAAAGACTAAAAAACTCAAGTTCGGGGAAATAAGTTAAAAAAAAAGGGGTTGAAGTCAGGGAAAAAGGTTAACAATCTCGAAAAAATGTTTTTGTGTGTCGGGGAAAACGTACCGCAAAGAAAAGTAAACCGGTTAATAAGTGTGGGCCCCCAAAATTAATTCTTAGTTAAAAAAAGCGTGGAGAACCCATGTCGGTTTGATTTGAAAAGGGGAGAATTTTTTCCCCCCGGTGGGGAAGGACGAACTTTTTCCCCCCTTTCTAAATAAGAGGGATGGGGGCAGAAAAAGGATAGAAAATTTATGGTTAAAAAAGGGAAAGAAATAAATGTGGATAGAATTGGTCTTTTGTGTGGGGGCCGGGGGCCCCTTTGCAGGTGAAAGTGTCAATGCAATCGTTTTTGTGTGAAAAGCGGGTAATAAATTCTAATGAAATGGGGAGCTGATTTTTTTTAGAATTGATAGAAAAAAAAGGGGAAAAAAGTGAACCCCGGAAATTTTTTGTTGTGAAAGGGAATGCGAGAAAAGAAGATACCAGTATGGAAGGGGTTCAGGTGGGGGGGAAAGCGGGTTTAAAAATTTAATCGTGAAGTTTTCGAAATCATCAATGGCTAAAATAGCGGGCAGTTAAATAAAAGGAAAAAAAAAACACGTGTAAAGCTGATGTGTGGGGAGGTTTGGGAAATGAGTTAAGATGCGTTTGCCTCTCTCAAAACCGAGTTTGATAGGAACGGGTTTGGAACCCGGGTAATAGGTCTAGCTTTAGTTCAAAATTTAAGTTCGAGATAAAATTTACCAGAGAAAAAAAGATGCGTATTTTATCATCTCAATTTTAAAAAACTGGCCGAAAAAGAATTTTGGGAAAATTTTGGGTTGGGGAAAAAAGCTCGAAAAGGGAAAGGGGGAAAAATTCCGAAATTCTCTATTGGTAAAACTATTTATGGATTTTTTAAAACCCCGGGGGTTTTGGGGGAAAATCCCAAATTTTATTTTTTAAAATTTCCGCCTGATAAAATAACCCATTTAAAAATGATTAACACTAAAAAAAAAAGGTTTTTTTTCATATCCCGGGATGATTTCTTTAAAGGGAAAGGGTAGTAGTTTTTAAAAACCGGGAAAAACCGGGGTTTAAATTAAAAATTTTTTTGTACATCCCAATGTTTAAATTTAAATTTGCTACGAGAAGATACATTTTCTTTCCCGGGTTTTTGATGTAAACGGGGTGGGGCAGTCAACCCTACTCTGCCCCTTGTTTGGAAAAAATTTAGCCGGAAAAACCCCATCCCGTTTAAAAATTTAATAAGTTTAGGAATTGGAACCAGGTGACGCAGGGGAAATTTTTCTTTTATTAAAAAAAGGAAGGTTTTTTAGAAAAGAATGGGGGGTGGTATCCCTGGGTCACTGTAAATGGATTTGGGAATGGTATTTTTTGTCGTTCTCCTTTATAGGGTTTTCGAAGTATGCCGCATGCGTTATGCCATTTGGCATGTACATTATTAAAAAAATTTAAGTTTAAGTTTGCATGGGCCCTTTTTATGGATGTAATTTAACGACACAGGGTTTTGAGATGGCTAGAGCAGAAAGATGTTTACGGGGAAAGGTCGATATAAAACATTCTAATCAGGAAATTTTGGGAAAAAACGTGTTAAAAAACAGATTGACCTTGTATTAAAATGGTTGAAGGTAGGATTGGGTCGGAAGTCAGATCGACCAAAAAGGAAAAATTAAACCGTCGGTTTGTTTTCCAAAAAAACCAAAATAATAGACTTAGTAAATTCATTGCATGAGCTAATAAATATGTTAATTATATTCCCAATTAAAAATGTCTAATTTTTCTTCAATAACTTCCCTAATGGAAGACAATACCCTGGAAATTGTGAATAACTTGTCATAAATGGGTTTTTTAGGGAAATGCAAAAGCCAAAATTTCAATTTTTGAAGGTCTTGATTTAAACTTCTTAATAAAAAAAAAATTGTTTTAAAAATTTTGTGTGCAAAAAATTTGGGTTTATAGGTGTTTTTTTTTGTTTTTTTTAATATCGTTGGAATAAAATGGTGGGAATAAGCAATTCTTTGGATTTGTGCTAGGTGTAAATTAATATATGTAGGGGTATGAGGGGTTTGTGTGTGTGTTAAAAAGGGGGAAGGATATAATGTGTTATTGAAAATCTTTTGTGTCTCTTAGTAAAAAGGGGAATACTCACAGATGTTTTAATACGATTGATTGAGCGATTTAATGTATTGGGAAATTAGTGAAATATTATGATTTATTTTAAATTCTTTGAAACCCTGAAAATTTAAAGGGGTGATGTTAAAATTACAGGCAAAGGGAAAAAAAAATCCAAGATTTGGGTTTAAGTTTTAGTTGTAAAAATGAAAGTTTTATAGAATTTTGGATTTATTTATTTATTTTACTTTTTTGATTTTTATTTATTACTTTGGGTTTCTGTCCTGGTTAAATCTCAAAAAAAGACAACCTTTCGGTGTGAAATATTAAAAACTTTAACTAGCCCAGGGAGAGGAGTCCCGTGAAATGGACCTTTTTAGGGGGAAAAGGGGGAAGTTGGTGACGTCTTCAATTGATGTGAACCCCCCCCCGTCAATTCATCACGAAATCCCCCTATCCATTCATCTCCCAAAAAGATGTTGGATGACAGGTGCAGGTGGCCATGGGGTCATTGTTTTTTTGACTGGCCTCGGACCAGCGCAGACATCGGGCGGTATACAATGGCGGGGAAAGCCCCTGTGGAAAAAGGCAAATTTCCCTTTTTGGAAAATTTTAAAAAGTCGATGCATTGGGGTGGGGCTGTGAAGCCCGGGTGTGGAAATGAATAAAATGGAGTTATGGGGCCCTTGGATTCCCCGACGGATGGGGGAAAGTGTTCGTGTTTTCCGCGAAAATGAGGGGGCCCAATTTTGGCCCCGGGGACGAGGGCGGGGGTTTTCTTTGACCTGCCAATGAAGGGGGACGAGGGCCCAGCCCTTTTTTTTTGACCTGCCAATGAGGGGGAACGAGGGGGGCGTGGTGGACCCGCCCCTGGTTTTTTAAAAAAGGGTGAATTTGGGCGGGAAGAGGGGGGGAAAGGACGGGAAAAAAACCTGAAGCGACTTGGACGGAGAGAGGGACTTTTAGAGATAGAGCCATGGGTCTGGGGGAGGAAAACATGGACTGACCTCCCAATTTATTAAGGGGGGTCCGCCCGGCCGGCCCCTTTTAAAAGAAACTTTTTTGGAAACTATTAAAAATTTTATTAAAAATTTTTTTTTTAAAATATAGGCTGTGACAAATTTTTTTGTGTACGAATGACTGACGACGTTACAATGCTAATAATGTCTCGTGGAAATAATTTATAATGTTAGTAACATTCTGATTGACAGAAATATAAACTTTGTGACGACAACAACGGGCTTACCGTTAGGTAAAGGGAATCTCGCAGGACACATATATCTCCTTAATTAGATATAGTGAAGTTTTTGTAGAATAAATATAAGGCTAAATTTAAAATAAAGAATAATTATTATTGTTTTAAATAATGGTTTAAAATCAATCACTTTTTCTGTTAGAGTGTTGCTTATTGAACTATGACTAATGACATAATATGCAATCTTGATTTTGCATATTATGTCATTAACGTAATTTTTCAAATGTATATCGAATCATTTATCAAGTAAACTAAAAGGTTTGCAAAGGATAATAAATTTTCACATTGATAAATATTTAAATGAGATTCTCAAAATACTATTTTATGCTTCATTATGTCTTAAGATATCATACAAAAACAACATTTACATATATAGTAAATAAGTATTTATATTATATAAACTTGTTTAATTAAGGAATAAAAGCGGTTAAAATATTTACGTATTATAATTAAAAATTTTTTAATGAATAATGTATATGAACATATAGAATTAAATATGTGTACACTGCCAATCACTCAAAATGCCACACCCTGAAAGAAGCGTTGGTAGCAATGAAATACGCAAATCATTAGCATTAGAACGCAGACGCACATCACAGGTGACCGTAGCGCCACTCGCAAACGCTACGTAAAGGGAAATTAGATTGGTAATTTGAAGTACGGCATTTTTTTGTGTATAAGCTATGCCTCGGACATTGATGGTCTTTTAACCCAGTTTCTCAACTCCACCAAGGAAGGATAGGGGCCTTTAGGGATTGCGGATTTTCCTTCAGAGTAATCAGTCAACGTGCTGGACGAAACAAAGGAACTGCTGTCCAAGCTGCAATATCTGTCATCGCTGGAAGCAGAAGAAAATGACGGACCAATCATACACACCTCGTTGCTCCCCTGCTCGTGATGGCAGACGGATTGTGCGCAAGAGAGTGATGGATGGTGCAATCCCATCACGAACCATAGCACAGCAAATTCAGTCTGTTACGCATCATTCAGTGTCGACTCGTATCATTCGATGCCCTTTGTAGCAGAGTGGAATGTCCGCAAGAGGTCCATTTATTCATTTACCCTTGATTGGACCCACCATTAGTGCTATTAACGGACAGACATGAACAACGAAATGGAATGACATTGTGATTAATAACGAACCCCGGTTCCGCTTGCAACATCAAGATAGTCGATTCGAGTTTGGAGACATCATGGTAGAGAGGCTGAATAAATGTTCGTTATGAATCTACACTGACCCTGCACCAAGTATAATGTTTTGGACTGGTACTGGATTTCACTGCAGCACTTCTCTAGTACGTATTGCCGGTACGCTGGACAGCCAGTGCAGAACCACTGTGGTGTTGAAGCCCGTGGTCCTCCCATACATTCAGCAATGCGTCAGCTATATTCCCACAGGATAATGCATGGCCACACGTGGCACGCAATGTTCAAGAGTTCTTTTTTTCTCTGATGGGTAACATCAGATTGAATTGCTTCCTTAGCCTGCTTCTTCTCTAGATTCTATCGCCAATCGAAAACGTAGGATCATGCTTGCATAATGACTGCCAGAGATACAGCACCTGCTGCTACACCAAATCAACTCTGGAAATGTTTGAAAGACGCATTGATTGCTCTACCCGAAAATATACACCCAAAGCCCTTTTGATTCTTTACCGAGGAGTGTGGCACCAGTTATAGCCAACAATCACTTTTAAATTTCACTGGAATATTTCTCATCCTTCTTGATGTTGCATTTTGTTTAGCCAGCAGTGTGCTTAAAAGTAAAAAAAAAATTTTTTTTTTTTATTTGCCAAATTTAGGAATTTTTATTTGTTATACTCAACATCTTACTCCATTGTAACCCAGCAGTGGATGTGATTTAGACTTCCAAGTTAATTTGGAACGGAATATAAGTTATTACTTGCGAAAAAGTCATTTGGCTCGAAAACCGGTTTTCGACATCAGTTAACAAAACAGAAGTAAACGTAGTTTGCGAATTTTTTTTAAAGTTTTAATTCTTTTTTGAGGGCATGGTTTTCAAGATGTACTTCCCAAATTTCACACATCGATAACAAAAACGGTAATTTTAAACAAAATAAAACAAATAAGCAAACACCAAACCTTTTTTAAAATCTGTAATTTTCAAGAACTTTTTAATCTTTGTACAGAAAACGAATAATAACGTCTGATACATGGAAAATAAGTTTTTTTAGTTTAGATGATATAAATAACGATATTATTAAATGTTTAATCAGAAATGGGAAAAGTTTTTGAAAAATTGTAAGACAAGTTTTCCGCATTTCAAATTTTAAATCACTGATTCTATGAAACCAAAATATTAACTTTTTTATTACAGAATATCTACTCATTATAATGATAAAAAATCCGTACAGAACGATTGAAAATTATTTTCATAAAAACGCCTCAATATTAACTTCTTTTAGATAAAACAGTAAAAGCAAAATATCATTATTTTGTAAACAAAGTTATATCATATCGTGGTGAAATAAATTATCTTTCCGATTCTGCAATTATTTTTTTTTGTCTGATTTCGGTAAGAAAAGAAGGATCGTAATTTTAAAAATGACGAAAAAGTAGGAGATCTTTCCTGCTTCCTTCCGACATCGATTTGGCTCATGCACAGGATGTAAAACCTTTTTTGTTATCGCTTCAATAAACTTCACTCATAAAAATTTCATAGCGGGGGCTTTATATGAAAATTAATTCTTTAGGAGTAGACTCCAAAAAAAAAATGCCATGATATAACAAAGGATAATGAACCTTTGTGTTTGTTCAGAACTGTAAATACTAATACATAATTGTATTCACAAGTTAATGTAAAATTAACTGTATTGATCTCAAAGTACCCCTGACGTCTCGAAACCCCCACACACATGCTATATATATATATATATATATAAATATAAATTGTACAAAATCATTAATATTACATCAAATACGCTTGACCTTTGATTACAAAATACTCGCAAAAGCAAAAATAAAATTTTAAGTTCAATTGTATAATTAAAAATAAAAAAATAACCTTACAATATTTAGTAAGTTTCTGTAGCTTTTCAAATCTCTCGCTCTCTTTTTTACGACGAACAAATAAGTTTTCCAATGTTACTTAGGATTAACAATAAAGGTTTATATCACAACACAAGCATTAATTATATTTTACCATTTGTGTCAAATGCACACATTTCAATCTATACCTGATTTATTTACTTATTTTAAAAATGATATCTCAAATCTATTTTATATTGTATTATAAATGCATAAATTTTAAAAGTATAAAAGAAGATAGAATAAAAGGTCTATTGTTTTGAAGCAACATCTATACATAATTTAATTTATTTCCTTTATTATTGCTGTTTTTATGCAAATTTTAAAAAAGATAATTTTTATGTGCGTCTTATCATAACAAAGTAAAGATGCTCTATTTATTCTTGAAAAAGAATAATCAATGATAAATTTGCATTTTCTGTAGTTCCTTATTTACTTAAATAAATTTTTTATTTCACTTTTTAATGGAATTGGTATTTATTATTCTTAAATTTGTTTTATTTATTTCATTTGTTTATTCAAGCTAATACTACAAACAAAGAACTTTAATATGTTTTTATTGTTTGATTTTCTTTGGATGATTAAATATGTATCTCCTTAGTCGGATTTCATTATTTGTATAACAGTTTATAGCAATGTATTACTCAGAGTATGTATTAGAGATATTTTCTGTGTTTGAATCTACAAAGATAAGCCATGCTTTGATATGAGTATAGAAATATTTGTCAAACTAATAATCAATCTTGATTAATTAAAAAATTACTTATTTACTCTCACTAAGTACTTAATCCTATAAATGTTAAGGCATCCGACTACGTTCGGAACCGTGATTTTGCAAGAGCGTATAAACGGACAATATTTATGGTATTTTTTTTTCATTAGATTAAAAAAATATATATGAAAGTTTTTTTAAGAATAGAAACAAAAAAAAATTATTTAAGAAAATATTTTGACAAAAATGAACATAGAATGACCCTTTTTTCAAAATGCTTTTTTAGTGAAAATCCATCTATTATAATAATATTCTGCCTGTATATAGCTCAGGCTTCTGACAGAGGCTCAAATAAATTTTTTTAAATATATAACTTAGAAAATTTTTATCCATGTTTTACGACAACAGGGGGGGGTGAAGAAAAACGCCGATAATTATTTCAATTGGTTGTAACTCGAAAATAATTAAATTTTTTAAAAAAAAATAGTTCAGTCTCTTGGAGAAATCTTTACTTTATATAAGCAAAATATTGTTAATTTAGAAGCTTTTTTTTAAAAAAAGGAAAACATTTTGAAAAAAGGTTATTCTAATTTAAATTTTTTGCCAAAATATTTATAAAAATAATTTTTTTTTAAAATTCCAAAACAATTTTATACTTATTCAAATCTAAGTGACACTAAATATCTTGAAAATTTTCCATTTATGCGCTTTTTTTAAAATCACGGTTCCGAACGTAGTCGGATACCTTAAGAGATTTTTTTTCTAACGATTTTATATTCATATCTTGTCTGTTCAGTGTATTTCAGTCTTGTTTTGTTATATATAATCTGAAATATATCGATAGTATTTTTTTAATTTCATAGGAAAATGCAGAGTATAAATTTTGTTTTCCTGACTCGCAGAAGTATTAATACAATCAAAAGTTATCATACAGTAAAGAAAGTAGTGGGAACTATTTTAGGGAAACCCTTTTTAAAAAAAACCAGTTGTTAAAAACCAAAAGCTTTTCAAGTTTTTTCAAGAATATGAATTTTACTTTTTGTTTTTTTAACGAAAATTTTAAGTAAACTTTAAAAAGGGGGAAGGTGTCTTGCATGTTTAACAAAAAAAACTGTTCTAAATTAAATTTTTTGTTGAAAGGCAAATTTTAATTTTATTTTTTTAAAAAATTTTTGTGGTTAGAAATGGCGCGAATGCTCCTTCAAAAGTCTCACAGGAGAATATTTGTAAAGAAGGCTTCATTTTTAGCCAAAATGGCGTTGATTTAAGAGAGAAAGCTAAATTAGTGCTTTAGTTTCACGAAATGAAATCGCCATTAATGCTAGTCTTAAATTTTAGCTTTGTTGTGGAGGAAAATTTTCTAATGCAAAATCAATAAAGCGATAGTATGAAATGTTTACAGAAACAGAAAGTTTTAAGGATCTTCCTAGAAGTGACAGGCCTAGTATGAGTGAAGAAACTGTTGCACACGTTCGACAATCATTTCAATGGAGTCCTGAAACAAATTGTGAAGCATGACTTGAACTTTAAATATCGCAAATAAGTTTGGTAATAATTCTTCGCAAAATGCTTAGGTTTTACATGCTTATAAAGCAAAGACATGTTAAAGTACATTTGGTGGGAACTGGAATGCCAGTTATATATCCTCGGTCTAATTATCAGACTGCGTAACTCCATCTCGGATGCTAATTTGATACAGTAGGGCTAGGCGCCAAGTTGTTGCTTATGTTCGCCAAGATAGGCGATAATATTACAATTTGGTTTACTTTGATATTTTTATCGTGCAATAATATGGTTGTTATTGGGATAACGTATATTAGTGTTATTTTTTTGTTATGGATTTTTTTTTTTCGCTGGATCTCTGCTCAGCAAAAGTAACACATTGTTGCAAATTTTGTGTAATGAACGCTTAAAATATTGTAATATTTTATATCTGGAAGTGTAATACATTAATATTACTTTATGTTGTACTTATTTTATGTTAAAATCTTGCCACCACCTCTCCCTTCGATATCTAGTTTTATTATGAAATAAAAAAAAGTAGTGATTACACTGATAGAGGAATAAATTAAAAGCGGAGCGCGCTCTGATGCATGGCGTAGACAAAACAAAAAGGTTAAGGAATAGCGCCAAAAAGCGCTTGCCGCGTTGCACTCCTATGTCAAATCAGTAACACCGGTGGAGTTACGAAGTCTGATAATTAGGCCGACGATATAGACTTCTGAAGGGTCACAGGCTGAAATTTACTGAGGTAAATGGTCTGATAAAAAATCAAATTCTTTCAATATATCTACATAAACATTAATCTAATTATTACTTTAAGATCCAGCCTTTACGTTCGTGTTAGAACACTCCACGTTCCAGAGGAGCAGCAAACTGTTTTAATTATTTTTCCGGTGTCGTTGGGGTCAGTATAGTGTAAACAACCAGAAGAATGTAATATTGAAAGATAAAACTATTCTGGGTCCTAAAGGAATAAGAATATCTAACCCACACAAAACCTTAAAGGGACATAACATTTGAACACAATAAATACTTAAAATCAGGGTAAAACTTTTGGTCCATCCTAAATAATTGCAATGTACGTATAATATTATGCAATGTATCATAAACCAGTTTTTCTTAATTTTTTTTTCCAATACAAAAACTGCGACAACATTAAAATTAGTTAGAAAATGTATTTTATATTTCCAACTATGTAAGTATTTTGATTTTGTACAGAAAAAAATTATGAGGATATAAGACATATTATAAAATACCCGATAGTGTTGAAAATATTTGTAAATTGCATTAGAATATTTCTGATTCCAATTTTCACTAGAATATGTGTTTCATACAGCATGTTCTTCTATCTGAAATTGTAATAAGTACTCGTAGTTTTTATTTCCTATCTGTTATTTAATCGAATGTTGAAAACTCAATAACAACACTATAAAAGTGTATAAATCACAATTCCTTTTGGAAAACAGAATGATGAGATATTATAGCCTCATGCCATGGGTAAGTAAAACATAACATTTCTTGTTTGAAAAGCTAACCGGTATCTTAATCTTGTCTCTCTGTATCCATATTTTAACTGTCAGTCATTATCTGGAGCCCAATTTATGCCAAGAACGTCCGTTCAGATGAGCATTTAGATCAGAAATGGACACTATAAACCTAAACATCATTAAGTGCTTAAAGGAAATATATAGAATGGACTTGTTTGCCCTCAATATAAATATGTAATGTGCTCAAACTATTACAATTAGACATATGTTTTTTCGAAATATTGTAAGTACTCATTATTATGAAATTTTATAGGACCATTTACCCCAGTGAATTTTCAACGGGTTCCATTGGATATCCTCAGATTGCTCCAAGCACCTAAGTTCTACAGTAGTTTCTAGGTATTCGATCACAGCCTGGAACTGTGATTTTGCAGTGTGTAAATGGATATTATTTATATTGAGTTTAAGTGTCACTTAGATTATAATATAATATAGTTTAAGGACATTATTATCAAAAATTATTTGGGCCAATATTTTTAAGTGTGTGTTTCATCTTAGAATAATCCTTTTTAATGTTCTCTTGTGAAAAATGTTGAGTTGGGGAGTTAGAAGAGTTTTGCCTGTATATAGCTCAGACATTTGTACAGAGGCTCAACTAAATTTTTGAAACGCATAACTTAGAAGTCGGTTTATCCATGTTTTACGAAAACAGAAGGGAGAAATTTTAAGAAAATACGCCGATAATTATTTCAAATGATTGTAACTCTGAAAATAATTTGAATTTTTCAAAAATCATAGTTGAGCGTCTGTACACAGGTCTGAGATATATACAGGCAAAATATTAATACAGTAAAAGCATTTCTTACAAAAGGAGAACATTTGGAAAAAAGATTATTCTAAGTTAATTTTTTTTGAAAATAATGTATATAAATGAATTTTTTTTGTCATAATGTCCTTAAAACAATTTTATACATGTATTCTATTCTAAGTGACACTAAATATCATGAAAATTATACATTTATGCACTTTTTTAAAATCATGGTTCCGAACGTAGCCGGATACCTTAAACATGCCTTGCACTTTATAAACATGAAACCTAAGAGTTTTATGAATAATCCTTACCAAATTTGTTTGCGATGTTTGGTTTACATGATGCTTCACAACTTCATCCCCGTTAAAACGATTATCGAACGTGATCAGCAGTTGCTTCATTTAAACTAGGCCTGATTCTTTTAGGAAACTCTTTAACACTGTTTTTTTCAGTAATTTATACCATTGCTTCATTGATTGGACAACAGGAGGATTGATTACATAACAACATTTAAATTTACACTGATCATTAACGAGGGATTTCGTTTTAGGAAACCAAAGCACAAATTGATGTCTTTCTTACAGATGTTTCCCGAGTTATACTTTTCAAAGAACATTCGTGCCATATACTGCACAAAAAATCTACTAAAACTGACCTATCCACTGATACAAAAGTTACATTACTATATTAAATAATTATTTTATAACGAACTTTTATAATAAGGGCAAGACACTTTGTTTCTCCCTTTATATTTGCTTTAACAATAAATGTCACGTAATCTCTTTATATAAAAATGAATGTTTGTATGTATGAAATCGCTTCACTCTAATATCGTTCAAACAATCAATATGAAAATTGGCATGCATATGTATTTTTTTGTGGAGAAGGTTTTTGTGCTTTTATCTTTATTGCAGCTCCACACCAGGTGGCGCTACATCATATCAACTTCTGCACCGTTCAATCAATCGCCAAGATGGCAATATGGTCACCAAAAGTGATGCCAACTTGGCTCTATCACACACATTTCGTTATGTTTCCATTGAATCACCATTATAAAGTAAGGAACGGTGCTGCTTGCGAATATTGACATTTTAACATAAAATAAATACAACAAAGTAATATTAACGTATTACACATCCAAATATAAATTTGTTACGCTATTTTAAACATTCATTACACAAAATTTTTAATAATATGTTACTTTTGCTGCGCAGAGATCAGCTTAGGAAATGTTTTAAAAACTCGACCCACGGGGGAATTACAGGGGCGTTATAAATAAAAAAAATCATTTTTATCAGCTTTTAGATCTTAAAATTTACCAAATACGGTTTTTTATACAGAGATATGCAAGAAGCTTTTCTTCTTTGTTTAATTTACAACTCTCGTAAAATTAACTCACTAAAAACTTCTTTATCCTTTAAACTGCATTGTTTAATTTTTCAATTCAACGGATATAAACCACTAGTAAAGCTCATAAATGTGGAATTCCTTGTACATAATCAGCATATTAAAAATATTTTTCCTTTTTTCGAACTTTTATGCCAAATTCAAAATAATTGAAATATTAACTTACTAAAATTAATTAATAGATACAAGTTTAAGCGGAGTTTAAAACAGATTACAACTAATCACCCATACACACATACGAGTAAAAAACATTTTTAAAAAAGTTACTAGCTAGTACTTATTTATTTATGGTAAACATAATGAAAATGTTCTTTAGGATATTTTAAAATAATTTTGCAAAACAAATGAAATCCTTTTTATAAGGTAAAAAGTAAATGCTTCTGTCAAATCAATTTATTATCAGAAAAAGATAAGTGTTACACAAAAGAATTAAAAAAAAGAAAACTTATCACATTATAGAGGGTTCTTGAAGTCATAATTTTAAAGAAAAATCATAAACAGCATAACTTAATTTTCAAGAAATATTCTTAAGAAAGGTAGCTAGATATCTTTTGTCACAAAATATTTTTCATAAAACATATTGGACGAAAAATACTTTTTACTGCTCGAAAATTCGATATGCATAAGAAAATTTCTGATTTAATACAATATTCTAGTTGATATAGTCTGCTAAAATATTAGCATTAGAATCATATCAACTGAATTCACCTAAATAAGAATAAAAAAATGCTTAAAGCAGGGTGGGCGAACCTTTATGGATCAACATGCCATTTTTACTAAAGAAATGCTTAATGAAGTATAGATGTGCCATCAAATAAATTTGATTTGTGTGATTATTGGGAAAATAATAAAACTAATTATTAACAACTCTTTATTTACTACTCTTTATTTACTACAACAACTCTTTATTTACTACGACAAAATACCTCTTGCACTATATAGTTGTAAATGTTTTAGCTATACACATATAATTCAAGTTATAAAGTTATATTAGTGTGACTTCTAATTCTGCAGATTGTGTGGATGGCAAATTACTTATATTAGGTTTGTAAAATGTTACTTTTATTAAAATGCTTGCTGAATTGGAGTTATTTGCCAAATTGTTTATAAACAATTCATTACTTTTGCTGTGGTTCACTTTTTTGACAAGAGGATTTGTGATTTGTTTCAAAATGTCATTTTACAGACGATGCTCTGTATACGACTGTTCCAGAAAAAAAACACACACACAACTTTTTGTCTCTTTATTAATAATGTCATAGTTCTAGATTCACCGAGTTTGAAATTCTCTGTTACATTTAATATCTTGCCCCTTTTGTTCTTCTGCTGAACTAGCCATGCTGAATAATAGTTAAAATCGTAAATATAACACAAATAAACTTTAAAATACAGTTGTGTCAACGAAATTGACTACGCTAAGCGTAGACAGATTTTGTATCATAAGCAATTGTAGCCCTCGATGTAATAAGACGACAGTAATAATTAAGCGAGATAATAACAAACGAGTATGCTTCCCACCACCCCACGACCGATCACTCAAGTTAGTTCGTAATACTTCATAGTGAACTTTGTTATTTTGAAATGAAATGAAAACCATTTTGATCGCTGACGTTGCCAAAATATTGTGTCTTGCCACTGGTTCGCCATTGCTGGCTTAATGCTACACAGTACCCTAAAAATTCCATTTTTACCGAATTTTTTTTTTACATTTTCCAGTGGGTCATATCATTGGGAAGCTTTCCACGAAATTTCAGATCTGTTAGCAAATTAGTTTTTAAGTTATTTGTTTTATGAGGTAGGTGTTTGGTTTCGGTTTCATTTTAAAGCATTTTTCCACTCTTAAATTGAAGTAATCAAAAATATTTTTGAGTTTTTTGTTTGAAATGGTTATTAATTCCAATTTTTAATACTAAAATCATTTCTGATTGACATGTTTTGAGTTTTTTGAGTTCTCATAAATAATTAATTAAGATTAATTTCATGGCCAATTTTTGCTTTAAAAAAAGTTTATATAACATAAAAACTGTATCATTAATTTTTCCTGTAGAGAAAATGCCACGGCACAAAAGCTTTCTCAGGTTGCTGTGAGAAACAATATCTCAAAGAGATGGAATACTACTGAAAATGATGTATCTAAAAATAAGTCCTCAGCTAATACTGAAATTAGATTTTGAATACAAGTATTCTGAATTCAAATGTTGCAGATATAACTCAATATTTCCTTGATGTACCAAACTATATTATACTCAACATATTGTAGTACTATATTTTGTATTTTAAAGTCGTACGACAAGAGCTATAACTACCTAAACTGCCCCAATTTAAAACTGAAAAAAATTTAAAATTTTTATAAAAAAAACCCTTTGACTATTTTTAGCTTAAGTTAGTATTATTATTATTTTGTACATAAATGCTTTGTGTTTCAAAACTTTTGTGAAAATATTAGGTTAAGATTAAGCTGAATAAAGTGTTGTTTTAACAAATGCTACCAATATTATGCAAAAATATATTTTGAATTAAAAATATTATTTTCAGTTATATTTAATTAAAATAATGTTTTAATGTAGAACATACATTGGAAAATTACATATTGAAAAATTAGAGCTTTACAATCATTATAAGTTTTAGTTTTATGCCTTGAAAAACTTTAAATGCGTTTTTCTCGGACTTCGATTTTGAAGGTATAAGTGTTTTCTAATTCCTAAGGCTTTTTTCCTGTTCAAGATAGGGCCTTGAACTTTTTTGTATATACTCCCAAACTTTCTAGTTATTTTTCTAAAAAATGCTAAATTGATATTGAAAAAAAATTCCTGTTTTTTCGAGGTCTCTAGAAAAATAACTATTAAAAATGAACAAGAGAATAGATTTTCAAATCCATACTAAATTTGTTTCCAATATCCTAAGAAACATAAATAACTTAAAATAACTAAAAAATTTTAAAAATTGAGTATTTCATAAAAGTTTGTGTGTGTGTGTGAAAAAACAAAAATTTCTAATTTTTTAAAATTGTAAAATAATGGCTGATCAAACTGACTTTTTACTTACAGAATCAGCTTAATAAAAAATATAATCTAAATATAAAACATCAATTATTTTTACTGTAACAGTCTCCTAAATATTTTTTTGAGAAAGGGTACCGTGTAGCCTTAAAGACTATTAAAACGTTCGTTGTGTCATAATTGAACATAATATCTCTATACTTTTAAGAATTATTTCTTAAACGCATACCAAAACAAATCATTACATATTTTCCCGAAACCTCATATTTCATTTTTCAAATGAAACAAAAACAACTTTATTAAGATATTTTCTAGGGAACTCTTTTCAATGAGCATTTATGCACATGATCTGACTAACTTATAATTTTGATTTTCGCTCCTTAAAACAACTAATTTTAATTTATGTTTTACATTCGTTTTGTAAAAGAAATATTAAGTTAAGGAAACATACACACATTTTAAAATTCGTTATTCTTTTGATTAGTTGTCATTTTGCTACTGAAAAATGGAACTTTATAAATAGCGATTACTTAGAAACTAATACATATAAATTATATCGAAAAAGAATTTCGAAATCATTTTTTACAATTGATCAACTTTCACACATATATATCTGAAAAAATACAGAATAATACAATAAAGTTATTGAACCATTTTAATTAAAAATTCTTTGCATTAATTTTTTTCCAGCAAAAGTTTCCGAATTGTTTTCTGAATCACACAAGCTGCCCCCTTACTTCGACTGAACGTTGTCGTTTATTTTGTATTTTTTGATAAACTAAGTATTTTATTCATTAGTTGTATAACTAATTAACCATCTCTTAAATATAGATTTGTTCTGAAAGAACTGTAGAAGTTGTACATAATTAAAACATTTCAAACAGTTTACCTCAGTAAATGAAACGATACATGATATAATTAGAAAGAATTTTTTCTGTGCCTTGTGAAAAATACAAGTTAAATTTCAATTTTGATTCTGTATATTAAATAAATTTTATCTAGTGAAATACTTGCTTAACATGACTTAAATGTTTCAAATGTAAGATATTTACATTATGGTATAACATTGATATATATTATTTATCCAATTCAGGGGCGGACAGACTTTTCCAGGGCACGGGCTACTTTTAATTTTTTCAAAGTGTTGCAGTCCACTATGTAGCATAAGCGTGACGAGCTAAGAAATGGTCTAAAACATTTATAACTTATTAATAAATACAGAATATGTATTACATAATTAAAATAAAGAAAAACTTACATATTTAAAACCGCTTTTAAAGCAAAACTCAAGATACAAACAGAATAATAACAGCCCAAATATCATAATGTAAAATAATGCATTTATTATCAAACAATTCAAAACACATTAAAATAAAACATTTTCATCTCCAGTCAGTTCTCGCACTTATAGTTAGTAGAAGAATTAGTCTGCACACTGCCCACTAATCTTGAATAATTTACTAACTACTAATCTTCAGACAGTCACCCAAAATATCTGGTGGTCTACCAGTCGATCGCGATCGGCTTAATGCCCTCTCCTGATCTAATGTAAGCATAAGCCAATTTCCTGGAATGAAAGCCAACCTTTGATTAATACATAAAGCTGTTTTATGTATTTTAAGGGAAACTAGAATATAAAAAAATGCACAGTAAAATATGGCTGTTATGGCTAGAAATAAGGAGTCAGTTTATGAATTCATTTAAGGATGTAAATACAAGTACTTTTTTATTTTTAAATATAACTATGGTCTTGAGATGCAGTTAAAATACGCACTCAATGTGACATTGTAATTGATTTTCACACACATACGTGCAATTTTCTTGAAATGTTCGTATTTTAATTAGGTAAGAGAAAATTGATGACATAAAGAAGCATGCTAGACATTCATCAAATATTACATATCTAATGTTATAATAGTTATTTTTCCTATTATTATTTAAATTTTAAAGCTACACAGTGCCCTTTTCAAACAAAATTTTTAGAGACAGTAATGGAAAAAATTTAGGGCCCGATAGTCGAGTGGTAGCGGTTGTATTCCCGGGTTCTATTTGCGGGCTGGGCAAGGTCGATTCAACCTTTCATTCTTACTGCTGTGGGTCGCGCGCGCGATAAATGAGTACCAAGCTTGCTTGGGGACTTTAACATTGGGGGTATCGCTTCAGATTGACCATCTGATTGGGACATCTACTCGTGCAATCAGCGTCCAAAGGTCACATATACTGGGAGGGGCACAGTAAGCCCTGGCCCTCATGGGCTGTGGTGCCCACTGAGTTTGAGTTTAACGGTAAAAATAATTTGTTTATATTCAGATTTTATTATTAAGTTGATTCTGAAAGTAAAAAGCCAATTTTACCAGCCATTATTCTAAAAATTCATTTTAAGAGATGTTTTTTAGATTATTGCGAAAAAAAAGTTAGCATATGGATTTGAAAATCCGCCCTTTGTTGATTTTTAACAATCATTTTTTATCTAAACCTAGAAAAAACAAATGTTTTTTTTAAATATTAAATTTAGCCATTTTATTAAAAAATTACTAGAAATCTCAGACTTAAAACCTGCTGACTTTTATATAACATACGTTTGGGAGTATTTACAAAAATTTTAAGACTTGTCTTGAACAGACAAAGCTTTAGGTATTAGATATAACTTACACATTCAAATTAAAAGTCTAAGAAAATACAATTAAAGTTTGTAAAATAAAAATGATAATCTAGTAATGCCTTGTAAAGCTCTATTTTTTTAATATGTTACTTTCAAAACTTTAGTTCTTCATTAAAACACTACTGTAAAACATTTAAGAAGTGACAGAGAAAGAAAATATTTTTTCTTTTATTCAAAATATATGTTTACATAACATTGATATCATTTGTTACAAAGACAGTTTATTTAGACTAATCTAACACAATATTTTCACAAACGTAAAGATAATGGTACTAACTTAAGCTAATATAATAAGGGTAATAATAAGGTTACTAACTTAAGCTAAAAATCACCAGGTTTGCACATAATTTTTTTTTCAGTTTTAAATTGGGGTAGTTTAGTTTTTGTTGTGCATCTTTATATATATATATATATAAATACTAAAATAACATACTACAATATGTTTATTATATAACGTAGTGTGGTATATCCATGGAAATATTCAGTTTTTTCTGCAATACTTGAATTCAGAATACTTGTATTCGGAAGTCTTACTGCAGTATCTCAGCTGAAGGATTGATTTTTAGATACATGATTTTCAGTAGTAATCCATCTCTTCGAAATACTGTTTCTCATAGCAACCTTGTAAGCGACTTCCCCCTGAAGATACTTCCTCACCGTCCTGCCTACCTAAAGATGTTGGAGGGTACAAAGCATGACCAGAAACTTTCATGATAAATCTAATTTTTATTATTATTATTCAATCATACTAATCAACCGAAAAGTAAACCACAAAAGGAAGCCCTAAGAGTGATATAAAGAAAGCAACAACCCTAAGTGAATAAGGGCATGCAATCAGATCAATTTACCCTTAACCAATCCTAACCTATCAATTCTTGATCCACTAATTTATTATAGTAGCAAAACCCCATCCTTAAGTACACACACACACAAGTTGCGTAAATCCTAAATCTCACCTTTGTAACGCTGCACTCAGATACTCCGCTTCTTCTCACCTACAATTACCAAACTTTGACTTTATATACTCTAACTAATTTGTATATCAGGGTTTCTTCTTGAGACAGATGGCAGTGAATTAAACTCGAATACTAGTCCAAAGATTTCCCAAGAGGATTAGCTGGTGAAGGTCGCATAAAGACCCGTCAGCACCTGAGAACGGTTTGGCCATGGTATTTATCTTAACATGAAACATTTAATGATAAGGCTTCCAAGTTATATAAACTACTTTTAAAAGAACAAATGGCATTGAAATCAATCTTATTTAAGTACCTTTGAGAATTTGAAAAAAAAAAAACATAATCAAGCAGAAATAATTGTAGTAATGAAACTTGAATTCATTAACTATTTTACACTGAAAAAGTTGATTGTTCTAAAAAATATTTTTAGTTAATTCCATTCAAGAGTGGAAAAATGCTTTAAAAGGAAACTGAAACTAAAATCTAAGCTCAGAAAATTTCAAATATCTTAAAAACTAATTTGTTGTCAGATCTGAAATTTGGGGGCAAGCTTCCAAACGATATGGGCCACAAGAAAATGAAAAGAAATAAATCCTTAAAAATTCGGTATATCTGGACTTTGTAGGGGCCTTAAATAATAAAATTGATATAAAACAGCTTATCTTATACTCGAATATGCTAATAATAAACTGAAGGTACAAATATTAAAGGTGATTGATAGTGCAAACAAAACAAGAATGCTATTATAAAACAATTAACAATTAATTAATAGGAATTTCTCATGAAATGACAAAGGAAAATGCGAAAAAAAATGTCACAAAAAATTAAACTAAGCAATTTTGCAACATAATTTTATGTATGTAAAAATTTCAGAAGTTGCAATAAATTACTAGTTTACTTAATTATATCTTTTAAAAATACAATTAATTGTTTTAGTTACTTAAAATAATTTAAAATATAATTATCCTTATTATGTTTTATTTTAATAAGATTTTTTTATTGCATTAACAAAGGCAAAATATTTTAGACAACACACTATTTATATTAATAATCTCTTAATTATGTCGTAAATAAAATTTGCAGTAATAATTCAATCTCTATTTATTTGAACTTTTAGTCTATCTGCCAAGAAATAATCTACAATATGGTTTGCAACTCCTCATCCAGTTAAACTAGAATTGAGATTGGAAATAAAACCCGGAAAGAGAGACACGAATTCATTTGAGGTACATTCCTGACATGTGAGTATTTACCTATCACTCCCAATCCAAGTTTATGAAGCCTTTCTGCTTATGATTGGTTTTATCGATCCAGTCGCGAGTCCGTTTAAATTAAGGATTTTGATAAACATCTGTTCATAGAAGGAATACTGATTTATAAACAGCCTTTGGAAATACTAAACACCCTGTATTGACAATATAGAGTAACATACATCTGTATAAAGCGTTAAAATAAATATGTGAAAACATTTCAAACACTGCAATATAGAAATGAAAATTAATAAAGAAAATTGCAAAATACATTTATTAGAAATTTTATACAGTTTGAAGGAAACATTTTAGATCTCAGTGGCCTGGGCAGAAAGATTTATAATCAATGCTTTGTGGATTTGAATCCCATCGTTTCAAAGGCTTTTGAGAGGAAGAGTAGGCTCATTTTGAGTTAGGCGGCAATCAAAATTTATACGATGGCATTACAAAGAATTTAGATATGGATATCATCATGTGATTATGATTAAAAATTTCAAACAATTTAAAAACGAAATTTAGAACTTTTATACATAATCTGTTGAGTTATCAAATAGTTATGAGTTTGTACATAATTATGACGTTAATTACATAACTTTTACATTAGCACAGTGCTTCTCACAGTTTCAATATTCGCAACCCAATATTTAATCAGAATTTTCATCGCCCCCCATAGAATGTCATTTATTTTAATAAAAAAATATTTCGATATATATAGAAGTCTAAAATTATTCTATGCTGATCGTTTTTTGTTTTTAAGACTCTCGTTTCTATTCCCGGCGTATAGCGTGCACCCGTTAATTTCAACCTAATTTATTTGTGTTAAAAAAGGACGTTATACGCCGAATTTTGTGGCATGGACAAAAAAATTAGCGCACCCAGAAATAACTGCGGGATTGAAACAAAACTTGGCATGAAGGTACATTTTAGGAAGATATTCAAATGATTAGAAGTGTAGCGTGATTGCGTATAGCCGTTAGAGGGCGTTTAACGTCGTTCTCTGTAAAGTATAAAACAGGTAACCAAAGCTTGTTTAAATGTACTGAATCATTTACAAAGAAACAGTTGAGGTGGTCCTGCCATTACCCCTGTTTAGAAGACAATATGAGCAGCTGTCGCGGTTTGAGAAAAGGGGGAATCATCGGCATGATGGAATCTGGGTGGTCAGCTAGGCGAGTAGCTCATCAATTAGGCCACTCTGATTGTGTTGTGAGGATGTGTTGGGACCAGTGGATCCGAGAGATGTCATTTACATGAAGACCAAGCTCAGGATGCCCTCGATAGACCAGTCGTCGAAAAGACCGTCACATCATATGAAATGCACGCGTACAGCCAACTATTTCATCGGCCGACATCCTTGCACAAGTAGCATCTTCACTAGGGCCCCTTGTATCTTCTCGAACCATACGAAGGAGCCTGGATGAAGGACATTTGGGATGGTGGCACCCATTATGAGTGCTGCCCTTGGCTTGAAGATACATGTCGGGGAAATATGGAAATGATTAGAAATGCTGCATGATTGCGCATTACGTATAGCTGGTAGAGGGCGTTTAAGGTCGTTCTCCGTGGAGTATAAAACATGTAACAAAAGCCTGTTTGAGTGTTCTGAATCATTTACAAAGGAACCGCTGAGGTAGATATGCCATTACGCCGTTTTCGAAGACAATATGAGCAGTTGTCGCAGTTTGAGAGGGGAAGAATCATCGGCATGAGATGGAAGCTGAGTAGTCAGCTAGGCGAGTAGCTCGTAAATTAGGCCACTCTGATTGTGTTGTGAGGGAGTGTTGGGACCAGTGTATCCGAGAGATTTCATTTATACGAAGAACAGGCTCAGGACGCCCTCGACAGACCAGCCGTCGAGAAGACCACCATATCGTAAGAAATGCACGCGTACAGCTGACTGCTTCATCGGATGCCATCCAGGCACAGTTACCACCTTCACTAGAGGCCCCTGTGTCTTCTCGAACCATACGAAGGCGCCTGGCTGAAGGACATTCGGGTTGGAGGCGCCCATTACGTGTGCTGCCCTTGACGCTCACCCATCGACGCCTACGTTTGGAGTGCTGCTGCGCACGAGGAAACTGGACTGCAGAGGAATGGAACCAGGTCGTCTTTAGAAACGAATCCGCATTCAATCTCAGCAGTGCTGACAATCGTGTTCGTGTGTGGGGACCCCGTGGTCAATGCCTAAATCCTACCTTTGCTTTATATCCACACACCGTTCCTACAGTTGGTGTGATCGTATGGGGTGCCATTGCCTACAATACATGGTAAACCCTAGTATTGATCCGTGGCACCATGACAGCCCAGTGGTATGTCCATCCTGCATCCGAACATCCTGCAACCACATGTATTGCCATTCATACAATGGCTTCCAAGACCCATTTTTCAACAAGAAAAAGCTCGGCCTCACACGGCAAGGGTGTCACAAGATTGTCTTCGCACTTTTACTACCCTTCCTTGGTCTTCCCTCTGTCCCCAGATTTCTCTCAAATCAAGCGTATCTGAGATCATTTGGGACGGCGAGTTGGACATTCCACGAGTTTGAAGGATCTACAATCAAGGTTACAGCAAATATGGAACGAAATGTCTCAGTACATCATATAGAACTTGTATACCTCGATCCCGATCGTATCGCATCGTGCATTCGCTCTATATATATAGGGGGGTTCGACAGGGTATTAAATCCTCCGTTCTTTTGCCTTTTTCTCTAAAATAAATGGTCCTTTTTCTTTCCTTTTCTAATCAGTTACTCACATCAATGTAGTCATTACGTATGTAAAATTTCGTTTCATTTTGACGTCTTCTTCTTGGTGCGCTAATTTTTTTGTCCATGAGTGTATATAGGTGTTTTAAATTTCTTATTTGTACCCAAAGCAACTGAATCATCATTTTATTCTTAGAAAAAGTAGGATTCGATACAAAATGGTTTACTTGAAAAAAGTGTAAATAGAGTCTGGACTAACATATTTATAAGACCACCTTCAGGAAGGCCTTAATCTTCAGAAAAAAAATTATCGAAAGCGATAGAATGTTTTTGTAATACAAGTCTAATCAGAAAAGTAAAATTTTCATTTTTATTGAATTATATAACTCATGTTTATCATAATTAAGTGTAAGAACTCTAAGCGTATCATCAACAACTATGGAGTATAAAAGATCTTCGAAGTGAAAGCCATGCATTGAAAAAATTATCCTGTTTATGATGACTTGCACAATTTCTAAGATGTTTTTAACTATAGCCTCACACTTAAAATTATCAATGGCATTTCGAGGAATCAATTCTAAAATCCTTTCAAATTTTGTACAATGAGTATTGTATCCATTAGTAATGTGCTGAGGAATTTAACATAATTTTTTTAAAAGTAAAGGTGTTAAAAATTTAATCATATTAAACATTTGTCATGTAAATACTCAGTTTTTTCTTATTCAATATTAAAATATAATTATTAATTTCTCTATTACAATATTTTGTTTTTTAAATGCATTATTATTTCAATTATGTGTTTATTTCATTGCTTTCTATATTATTATTTATATATAAGTGCCGAATTTACTGTAACCTTATCAACACATTTTCGCGCGATCACAAAATTCTTCTTTAATTCCTCTAAAGAATTACTAAGATATATATGTTTAATTTTTTTCCACCTCGAAATTCAAATTCATTCCACAACACATGCGATCTGAGTTGATCGGAAACCTCAACTAAAGATCCACCTTTACTAGCAGGCTTCAGATAGAAAGCATAGAAGACAGACCATTCTAGAATTTTTGCATATATAAACACTCTAGCTAATAGAAAGATATAAATTTTGATATTAAAAACAGCTGCTATAGAATACATAAACATAATGGATTAAAGACTGCATTGCGAAATTAAATCCAATTTTTTGCTAGTCAATTTTACTTCTGTTGCTTATAGCGAATTCCTTAAAACTATAAGTATATTTAAGTTGAATTCCTCATTAATTGTGAAAAAGTAAGTCCCAGGAAAAATATATTTGGAAATGGTTCAACCAGTGATCTAAGTGTTTCAGTGATCACTCAGTGATCCAGTAAGTAATATTAAATCAGCTATTACCACAGATTTAGGGATACATAAAAAAGCTGAAAATAAAAATATTACAGAAGACTTATTATAGCAAATACGTTAGTTCCGGAATATTATTAAAAAAATAAAGATAAACCTATATTTATTAAAGTTACAATTATATTTATAGTGTTATAATATATATTTCGCAATATTATATTAAATATAAACAAAATAATTCGCAATGATTTATATTATTTAATTTTATTTCTTTAAAGTATATTTTCTTTCATCGTCTGTAATCCGAAAAGGAAAATTAGTCTTTTTAGTTAACTTTGTAAAGATAACTTTTTTGTTTTAACGAAAAGGTAGCATATTTAACAAGATATTATAAATCAATTGATACAATACAGACCTATGTTAATAAAATTAATGAATTATTTATAAAATTAGTCCACTTGATATGTTTGTTTTAATCCAAAATTTAGAGATTAATATAATATTTAACTTTTTTCGAATTTCTGAGATCTTTAAAAGCTGTTATATTCAGTATTTTATATAATTTATAATAATATTTTCACATATATTGATATTGAGTTATTAATAAATTGAAGTAAAAAATAATATCTCTTGTAAATATTGCTTTAAAAATGCATTTAAGTCTTAAGAATTTTCTTTTTACGATTATTTTTGGTAATATTTAAAATTTAATGATATTTCCCTCGCCCATATATATTACTTCACCAACGTTATTTATGAAAAATTCTGATTTAGGAAATTAAAGGCGGAAATTTGTTTAACTGCCTTCCAAAACATTTTTTCTCATTTACGAATCATAACACCGTATTAAGACATCAATCGCAATTATATCGATCGTAAAAATTCGCACGCAAATAAATGATATACATTGTTGTATTTAAACAAGTGTTTCTCAAACTGTGGGGGGCGCCCCCCCTGGGGGGGCACGAGCATATCGAAAATAAAAGGTTAAAAAAAATTTACTGGAATGAAAAAAAAACAAAATACTTTCTAATATAATAAAAAATTACAGATTTACATTGATATGATTTATATATATCATCTGGTGAAAAAAGGTCATCAAAAATAAAAGATTCTACTTTGAACGCTCATTAGCTATCTTTGATCCTATAGCTAAATAAAAAAAAAATATTTTGTTTGATTTGCTGTAATACTACGATGAAAGATTTTTTTTATTACGTTTCTTTTAACTTAAAATATTACTTTTCCTGGCTTTCGAACTTACTGTTATGTGGTTACCTGCATCCCTTTCTTTTAGGGAAGTTGTAAAATATATAATTCTGTTGCACTTTTTTTTCACAATGTGAAAGAGTTTTTGGATACATGGATAAGCATATTGAGCACTTTGAAGGATTAATTGGCCAAGGTTTATTTTTTATGAGTATACTGAAATATATAATACAAAAATCGTTAATTCTGGGAAAACTGTTTATTTGTTACCAATGATCTTGACAGAGAATCCTCTAATATGACAGTCTTAATGGGAGCTAAAATGAATTGATAACATATCTCCTTTTATAGGAGTGGCAAAGTTTTTTTTGAATCTTAAGGTACTTGCTTAGACCGAGTTCCCGGCACGACCACTATTTTTCAAAAATATTTTCTTGAACATGCTGCATTTTCCCCTATGAATAACTTAGTGGTTTTAATTGTGATGTTGTACGACTGATTATGGTTTATAAATGTAAATGAACAGAATATAAAAAAAGAATTGGGCATCTGTGATCTCTCTGAAAGTAAATTGAAGATGATCAAACAAGGGAAACACTTGCTGAAATAATGCATATTAATCATGTTAGCGAAAGTAAATTTGAGAAAAGCAATAAACATGAAACGAAAGGAAAATTTTCAATAGCTACATTAAGAACTTTATCAGAAAATATGAAGCCATAACTGTACCGCAAAATGCACTTCACCCTGTCAAAAAGACACAAGCAAGAAAAAGTTCAACAGGATATTTGTCGATCATCAAAGGATATTAAAATTACAAAAACGTGAACAAAATGTGACAGTTTTGCTTGCAAATAGCTTTCCTGAAATGTTAGCAAAAAGTGTCTGATTTGTGTCCTTTATTAAGGTCACGCACATTTGGAACAAGTTAGTTCAGTTTTATTGGATATTTTCTCAAATTATGAAAGACAAATAGAAAAATCCTTGAAATAGGTAAGTATATTTCTCTTAGTTAAATTATTCACTGAAATTGTGATTTTTATCTTGTATATTGAAAATAATTATAAAAAAGAATTGGGGTGCATCACTCGCCGCGACCATTAACGTTAGTATCGAGTGCACACTTGATCCCGGGCTTTCTCGCTTTAAATATTAAAAAAATAACATAATTGTTATTAATTAGAATTTTATATTCTTTTTTTATTACTTAAAATTTATTCTAAATGCTAATTCTGCGAGGCTTAAAATTACAGTTCATTCAAAACCGTTTATAATATGAGTATTCATTTCAATAAATCATTTTACATTTTTGTATACATTGTCATGCACTTGGTTTTACTCTCCTTACAATTAAGCTATTATATCAAGAATAATGTTTATTTTATCATTTTTTAAAAAAATAAACTCGTGTTAAGAGTGGGTACTTCAGCCAGTATAAGAACAAGTTTAATAATTATCAGTGACTTCTCCCCATGGGCTTGTCTTGCAGAGCAAAGTTTTTCAAAGGAAGGCTAAAAATTAGAAATTGACACTCAAGAGTTATTTTTTGATATTTAGCTCAGATCTATATTTTGTCTTCAAAGTAGCCATCGCAGAAAATCCGGATTCACAAAGGTATGCTGTTAAAAATGGTAATAGTATAAGAAATGCTTTTGTTTTCAGTGCAGAAAATTCAGCATCCACCTCTATCTGAAATTCAAAGAGTGATTTATTATAAAATTGCCCTTTAATTTCGTCACTGGATGTGAAATCTATGAAGATCTCTTTTTCGGCAGTTAAGAGTCCTTCTGAAGTATTTTGAAATGCATCTCTAACCCATTCGTAACTTGCTATCAATTTGCCCTCGTCTGTGTACTTGCTGATGCTTTATTATCGTCGAATGCTCACTGTGATTTAAAAATATATCTACGATTTTGTTTTAATCCACTGCCGTAAATACTTAATACCGTGAATTATAATTAACGCGTTAATTATGAAATGTACATTCAAGAGAGATTTGGTAGCTAATCGATTCGGCCAAGACTGACTAGAATTGTACGAAGTACAGCATTTTTACATGTTTTGTGCAGACGTCTGTTAGATTGCCTAGACTCACATGTACGTTCGCGGGGATGCCAGATGTAATGGATATGATAAAGAGCAACATAGATTAGGCTATTTTTTAATGACATTTGTACTTATAGAAATGGATCTTGAAGGAAATAAATCTTTAATTAAATATTATTTCTCAATCTGTTTCAATTTAAAAATTAGAGAGAGAAAAATAAAATAATTAACCTATTACTTAAAAGTAATTTACCTAATATATATATTACTTAAGAGTAACATATATAAAAAATTTAATACTTATCTTATTAATACTGAATTAAGAACAAGTTTAATAAGTATTAGCGACTTCCATGGGCTTGTCTTGCATAGCAAAGTTTTTAGAAATTGACCCTCTGAGTTCTTTTTCTATATTTAGCTGATATCTATATTTTGTCTTCTAAGCAGCTACCGCATTTTGCAATATGTTCCAATTTAAAAATCAGAGAAAGGAAAAATGACATAATAATTTTATTCTATTACTTAATTTTTTTTTTTGCTTAAAAGTAACGTATACTTATGTTATTAATTTGTACGGTTTATAATTAAGATCGTGTATTGTAGCTTTAGCGTCAAAGGGCATTATTATTGCATTCAGTAATTTATTAATGCATAAGGGGGGCGCGATAAAAATTGTGATTGAAAAGGGGAGCGCCAGTATTGAAAGTTTGAGAAACACTGATTTAAACAGTTTTTCGTTGGGAACATTGTTATTTTTTTTTCTTTCACAAGCAAATGCCTTTCCAATTGGTTAGTTTTACTTTATGGATTAGGCATGCGTAAGGTAATTAAATTATTTTGATGTAATAACCCACACAGCTTGATTTTAGTAAAATGTTTTAAAGAAAGAAAAATATCTAATTACATGTGACATTATTTTTTCTTTTAAAAGTTTCGACATAAAGTGGAGCTTTACCATCGTCTTTCTCTGAGATGAAATGTATTAGATCAAAATGTGTGTGTGTGTATTTAAGAAAAGCACGTGCGTCTATTTACGTTCAGATAACTCTTACAAAGTTAAAAGTAGGTTGCTGGTAAGGGATCCTCTATTATATAATTTCTGTACGTGTCGTTCTTAACATACAATCATTATAGATAGAAGGGTGTAATATCATGTACAATATCTTTAAGTTTGTCAAAAAAATGCTACAAAAACAAAGAAAAAAAAAAGAGAAAACCCGAGCTTTGCCGTGGAGTTCGAAAGTTCAAAGTTCAGAAATTGACAAGTGAGCTGCAAGCATTTTATCTAAAAGCATTTTTATTAAGAGTGAACTAAAAGTCTTGCCCTCAATATACATATTTATTGTGTTCAAACTATTACAATTAGACATGTTTTTCAATATATTGTAAGTATTAATTTGATTTTTTTCTAAAATCATTTGCCTCAGTACATTTCATCCTGTGTCCCCTTGAAGCATAGAGAATGTGTAAGCGACATTCTAGTTACCGCCAAGTGTTCTTCAACATGTCTTTGCTTTATAAGCATGTAAGACCTAAGAATTTTACGAAGATTTATTTCCAAACTTGTTTGCGATATTTGGAATTCACGTAAGGCTTCGTAAGTTGTTTAAGGATCCCGTTGAAATGATTGTCGAACATGTTCACAACAATTGTTTCACTCACACTAGGTTTGCAACTTCTAGTAAGATCCTTAACGCTGCCTATTTCTATAAATATTTCATACCATTGCTTTATTGATTTTGATCCATGAGGTTTGATTCCATAACAAAGTCGAAATTTACGCTGAACATTAATGTGCGATTTCGTTACGTAAAATCGAATCACTTATTGGGCTTTCTTTCAAATTGACGCTATTTCATAAATTTTTCCTCCACGTCGCTCTTGAAAGAATATTTCCGGCATATATTGCATAGAAAAAAATATTGAAACTGGACTAATCAATGATAAAAATTATATTATTATATTAAATGGTTGTTTTAATGGGTTTGGATTCGAACAATTAAAAAGTACCCCTTTGGTGGCATTTTCTGCAAAAAAAAAGCCTTTCTGCTGAGCACCCCATTTTACCCTTGTCTGAAAGACACTTTGTTGACTACAGTTCCCAACAGAGAAGAAAACTAATCCAACACGGCAGTGTATTACTTTCTGCTCAGAGGCCGTAAAGGGAAGAAAAAAGAAAAAACAACATTCTTTTGTCCAAATTGCAATGCTGGGTTATTTGCAATACCGTATTTTCGAAACACACGATCACATTTTGATTAATATTTTCATAATCATTTATGCAATTGAAATAAAAAAATAAAATGTGTGATAAATAAAATGTGTAATTCAAGATAAAAAAGCTAGGTATTACATGCTTTATATTTATAGTTAGTAAGAATTGACTCGAAAGTCGAATAATTTCTTTCATACAAAAAGCCAACTTTCAGGTAAACTATTCATTTACGTAAATATACTTTTTTACAATAATTAATTGGGAATTTTGCGTACGTATGGTGCTATTATGTTTAATCTATATATATGTTTGGAAATAAGCATAAGACATCGACAATTTTTACCCATAATATCGATTTATTACTTCATTAACAAACGTAATCAATGGCTATTGTGTAAAATTCCCTTCAGTGCTAGTGATGCTTGAGCAATATTCATGTCCATTTATTTCTAATTGATTATTTTTCTTTTTCACTTAAAATATTTTTTGTTCAAAATTCTTCCAAATAAAAAATAATAAAATTCGAAATATATTTATTTTATCATTTTGGAAGCAATAGTGAACATAACATTCAGAGTTAAACGTTAAAATACGTAAAGTTTCAATTTTTTTTTCACTGGCCAATTTCTAGATGCACAATGATACCTTTAATGGTTTTACTTCATTCCTCTCATTTAGAGCTCTCTTGAAAATTTTATAAGATGCCGTATTTGGTTTCTAGTTGCAACTTTCTCAGTATTTCCTTATGAGTGTGATGTGAGAATAACAGAAATAAATATATAATGTAAAATACTTAGGCACTTCTGTAACTGAAAAACTCCAATAAGAGGTATCATAATAATTTAATTTCAAGTGAATTCTTTTATCTAGGATAACAAAATAAAAGAGATTCCTTTCTATATTTCCTTATGAAAAGTGTCCTATACACGAACAAAAGTGATAAGTCGTATCCTTCAGATTAAATTGGGTAGTTATTCAAGTAATTTTACAAGTAGCTATTTTATACAATTAATATGGATTTAGAACTTACAATAATCTTTGCTTTTGGAATTTTTAATTTTAAATATCTATTTTAAAAAATTAAAAGAATTATGTCTGAAGGGAAGAAAGAGAGATTGGTAACACAAAATTTTTAATTATAAAATAAAAGTTTTTGTTGATAAGGGAAACAAATAATGGATGAAAATTAATGGTTCTTAGTTTCACTCAAAAGTTTAAGTAATAACTAAACCTTGCGCACCAAATTTCGTTTTCTAGGGTTCCCAGAAATCCCAGATATCTGGAATTACTGACCTTGACGTTACGATGCACATTTCATGTTTTCTTTTGTCTCTGACCAAGGCTCATGTTTCTTCGTATTTCGTTTCAATTTCGAAGTTTGTATTTCGTTATCTGAATTTTTTCGTTTCGTTGAATATCAACAAAAGTGATTCTGAATCAGAATATTTGCCGGTAATCGATAAATGCGACAATGACTCTGATGTGGATTTATAGATTTGAGATGAAGATGAAGAAATGGAACGAAAAGGACAATACACTTATATAACGCCTTTGGAAAAGCCTTTTCTTCCAAGAAACATTTCGAGCAATTTCAAAGATTTGAAATTTTAATTATAATTTTCCTATTTTTTAAATTTTTGTAATCAAGACATTTTGTAACTTATTTTTGGATATTTTTGCAATCCAAACGAAAGAAAATCTACCTTATAATGTTTTTGTGCTGGTTACACTGGTTGTACACCTAAATAAGTCATGTATTGAAATGAGGTTACAATGGGAATTTTCCTTATCAGTGGCTACATGGTGCTCTAGGGGTTAAAGTATTTTTCTTCAAATCGTATTGACAATCACGAGATTTAAACTACGTAATATGTTATTTTTCTCTTATATCATTCAGAATTGAAAAGTTGAAGATTGTTTAAAACCATTTTAAAATTTCCAATAAAATAAATAATTCCATTTTTTAAATAAAAATCATTTTTTATATTTTATGGAACATTATGTGTTTAGGGCCTAATTTCGTACGAAATTGGATAGATATCAGTATAAATGATCAAAAACATGCATCACTTTATTCGAGAATAATTAATTCAAATTTCACATACAAAATTTCGCAACATATTGGCCATTTTTAATATATTTAAAATTTATGAAAGTAATTAATCGCTTTTATACATAACTTACGGTCTATTATTTCACACACAAAAATGATTACACACAATTTTAGAAAAATTGAATTTAAAAAGAAAACAATTTTAGTGTAATTTGTTAGCAAAAATATATGAAAAATGTGTTACTTTTATAAATATTGCAACGCATACACACACACGCGTGTTTTTTATTTCAGTAAAATTTTACAATTCCTATACTTGACACTGTACGTAATATATTTCAGTAAATGAACAGATTACACATTACAAACTATAATATAAAAGCCAGTGAACTCAGGAGCTGTTCTAATAAGTCAAAAATGGTTCCATATAATGTACAAGTTTTGAAGAAGAGAAACTTACAATTGAATGCATTCTACATGAAACGTAGCTACAAGGTGATGAGTTCTTGTCCTGTTAAGGTATCCGACTACGTTCGGAACCGTGAGTTTGCAAAAGCGTATAAATGGATAATATTTATGATATTTAGTGTCACTTAGATTAGAAAATGTATATAAAATTTTTTTAAGAATAGTATTACGATAAAAAATTATTTAAGATCAATATTTTGAAGAAAAATGAACATAGAATGACCCACTTTCAAAATATTCTCCTTTTGTAAAAAATTCTTCTATTATAATAATATTTTGCATGTATGTAGCTCAGACCTCTGTACAGAGGCTCAACTAGAATTTTTGAAATACATAACTTAGATGTGGGTTTATCCATGTTTTACGACAACAGAGGGGAGAAATTTTAAGAAAAAAACGCCGATAATTATTTCAATGGGTTGTAACTCTGAAAATAATGTGAATTTTTCAAAAATCGTATAGTTGAGCATCTGTACAGTGGTCTCAGCTACATACAAGCAAAATATTATTATAATAGAAGCATTTTTCACAAAAGGAGATTTTGAAAATCGGTCATTCTAAGTTAATTTTTTGCCGAAATATTGTATTTAAATTATTTTTTGTGAAAATGTCCTTAAAACAATTTTATACATGTATTGTAATTTAAGTGACACTGAATATCACGAAAATTATTCATTTGTGAGCTTTTTTAAAACCACGTTTCCGAACGTAGTCGGATACCTTAAAAAAACATTTTCCTGTTGTAAACTGATTTATAGCGCTGGAGGATGCTTCCCAACGTAATTATTTACTATACACGTTCCAATTGACGAGTTGAAACGGCACAATTTAAACATAGCGATGGTCAGAGAGTCTACTCATCACAGTTTTTAATGTTATATCATTATCTAACGGAGGATATTGGTGATAACGCTGGCCATGGAAGTGTAGGAGAATATTGAAAAACCAGTAGATAGGCGTGTTCCATATACGACCTGGTATTATCCTGTTGAAACATAACCCCGTGAAAGGAAGGGCAAATCTAAAAGATGTAGAATTTGGTCAAAGTACTGGCTATCAAACAAAAAGTTGCCTTGTAACATAAATGCTGATTATTGAAATACTGTGAGGTGTGGAAGCCAGTCAATTGAGTATTTCCCAGTTAACCTGGACGCATTTTCAGACTCATCTTCAGTGATCATTCGGTTTCAAATTGAAGCTTGTCTCATTGATGAAAACAATTGTACTCTTATCTGAGGGATTTCCGGTCGAAAGAGCTGTGCATTATTCCAGTGCTTCTCAAACTTTCAACATGTGCTACCAAATATTCAATCACAATTTTCATTGCACCCCTCTCCCTCCATGCAGTAACATTGTATTGAATTCAGTTGCACTATACTTTAATGCTTAAGCTAGAATACGATTTAAACCTCTTAAGTGCCACTGGTGTATATAAACGTCTCACTCATCCTCCTTATTTTCCCCAAGCACATATATACTTCTTCACGAAGTAAGATCTTTTTTGTGCACTGCCATCCATAAAATTATTCTGAAGGCTATGGAATGCTTTAAAAGGACCTTGACAGTGTGTCCTTTGACATTGGGAGCAGATTGCGTTAATTTAATCGGCAGTCATGGGATTAATTATAAAACAGAACAAATTATTAAGATAAGTGTTAATTTTATATATGATAAGACTATGAGGTCACTGGAAATTTTTAAACTTGTTCTTAACTTAGTTTTTATCAAATACATTATCAAATACATTGTTTAGTATTAATACATTTATAAATATATTATGCCAGTGTAAATGTGTATTTTATTTTTTTATTATGTCAGAATGTATTTTGTTACTTTCAATGAATTAATAATTTTTTTAAAATAATCTTTTTATTTAGACTTTTCAATATGCTCGCGCCCCCCTCGTAAAGTTATCATGCCATCCAAGGGGACGCGCCCCACAGTTTGAGAAACGCTGCATTATTCCAAACGTGAATGGTTCTCTGTGACTTTGATGAGCAATCGTTGCGAGACATGTGTAAACTCTGTTTTCATTTTCTGAGTTGCCTGCCTGTTCATGACCATTACAGTCACTTAAGTTCCTGTTAGACCTTGTATCGCTTGTAATTATACATCAAAAGTTGATTGGACAAAAACTGCTTATTCGCCTTTTGTCGTCACTCTCAGTCAATCCATACCTTCAAATACGGCCGTTTTTCACTCTTTTCTGGAGACATCAAACCTATCGAAATGTCAAATGCATTTGTCTTTGAAGTCCCTTGCCTCAATCAATCGCACGTCCTAACTCAAATAGTAAAATTACTCATACTAGTAGCGAATTAGTTTTCGAGATATTGGTACATTACCCACTTGGGTCGAAGGAGCCAAATTCGCATGTCTAAGCTATCAATGTCTTAGCTTTGGAAAGTATTTTGTTTTATATACCTCCCCGTGCAAAGTGTTAGAATTCTATCCAGTTAGTAATTGAGCAACAGAGTTAATCCTGCATTCGTAATGAATGTTATATCCGTAGGCTATGGGCATTGTAGCGTCACCTCATTAGACGGACGTTTTACTACCCCAATTGACATTTTTGAAACCCAGACGTGAGCAAAATGGCCAAATAAGTCATTGTATTCTTCAAAAAGGGCCACGTATTCTTCTCTCATACTCGAGGGTGAAACAGATATTGAACCGACTCTGAAATTGTTTTTTGATGTTTCCCCATCTTTTTTGTCACAGCGATCTATAAGAAGGGACACACCTGTTTTCGACAGTCATCCCTTCCTTTGTTCCCTCTCACCTGTTGCCAGTGATGCTCTTGAATGGAAAGAGTGTTGGATTTTGCGAGGAAGAAATACCCATGAGTGTATTCCCAGTATCAAGGTTACATGTCGATTGATAGACTCTCCATATGGTTTGCGAGGTACGGAGGCAAGAAATATGAGTCGCTCCAGACTTTTGTCCCGAGGAGCAAATGGCAGCTGGAACCAACACAGAGGGTGTTGATTGCAGACCTGTGACCCTCGACAATCAGAAACTATTAGGTGTGTGAAAGAGGACCACCCAGAGCGTTTTAAATAGTCGGTTTGGAAAGTGACGGAATCTTCTTCAGCAATACAAGTGAAAGAGGTTACGAGGGCAGCCTCACTCACGAGACGATCATCGGGAGATGATAGAATGGTGATCAGGACTTAATATATACTCCAGAAAAAGCAGGCAGCCGGACTCTGCAAGATGCCGCACTAAAATTTTAGCTTGAGTACTTCGATGTCGTGACAGCATTAAGGTCCAGTTGCCTATTTCGAAGATAACATTCGACTACACAGTCGACGATACCCATTTTATGATGACTGAACTTACAAAGATATCGAGTTTAATAATTACCAGTGACCCTATGGGCATGATGAATTATAAAAATAGCATTCAATAAATGCATGTGATACGTATTACTACCCTCGTTATTTACACTTATATTAATATATTACTATGTACAATATTAAATTTAATTTTACATATAAATATTTAATTTATCAATTCATATAACTAATTTTAATAATAATTTATTTTAACATAATTAATATTTACTTCATATTTTTTTTTACAATTATAACATTTTTACTTAGAATTCCCATTACATTAAATTAATTCCTTTAAATAAGTTGTTTGAAAGCAAAATTTTACGAAACTGTTTGAAGAAATGCATTAAACTTGTTTTACTTCATTTTTCACCACAAAAAGATTTTAAAAAACTTACATCTAAAGTACATGCAAGAATTTAATTAAAACTGTTTTTACATAAAATTCCTTCTCACAAAGTAACGGGAATTTACTTAATCACAAGTATTTAAAAATTTGTACCGAATGCTTAGACAGGAACTTTAAGGAATCGTTTAAAAAATTCACTCTGAGCAATGTTTAAGTTGGGAAAAATAAACAAAGAAAATTCTGAAGGGAAACGAAGCATTAAAGATACATTATCAACTTTTCCCAACTAAATTTAAAAATATTTGGCTAGAGTCATAATTTGTGTTGCGGGAACCATGTTAAATTTCTCAAGATTCTTAAAGCGAAAGTATTAATAAGGTCGGTACCAGATGTTAAGTGTTAGTAGTTTCAACAATTTTTCGAATGTATTAAGGGAGGAATTATAACACGCAAGAAATTTATTTATTCTTGACTAGCTGTTAACACTCAAAATACGGTTGCAAATGTTCTAAATATATAGAAAAAATAATTAGCCTTATTTGTTCAATAAGCAACTTGAACTTGATGCAGTTCTTAAAAATTCAGACTTAGTCAACTAGAAATTATTCATACAGCATTAATAAATATTATAAGTTTACGTTTAAGATCCTCTTATTGGCTTGTATATTAATTTCCCACATCGAAATATTATATAAGCACTTTATATAATAATTACTATTAAAAATATAAGAGTGAAGAATATGAGCGATATAAATGAGAATTTTCTGGCATATTCCACATTCAGAAATTTGTAAAGAACAAATACTCAAAGCCGAAAATTAAGTAAACCAAGGAATTGTTAAAAAAAAAAAAAACCTAATTGATTATTTTTAATTTATTATGGTTTTTCCTTGTTTGGGATGAAAATATATTCTTAACGCAATGCAATTATGAATTTAGAATATTTAGTATTTTAATCATTATGAAATTTTCACATTAATGCTGAATATTTTAGCAGTTTAATCGTTGTTTGATATTATTGTATCATTTGATTCCCAAATACTTCCTTATATAACTGACCAGTTCTTTAAAATATTATATATGTTTTTCTAATTATTTCTAATGCTTGCCTATATATATTATTTTAAATTTTTAATTTTACTTATAATAATTTGGCATAAAAAAAATTTTTGGGGTATTTTCCCCCGCATATGCGCATATATATATATATATATATATACAGTCGGATCTCTATATAACGAAGTCACTAAATCCTGGAAAAAGTTCGTTACATGGAAAATTCGTTATATAAAGGTTATTTTAATGTATTTTTAAAAACCATATAAAACAAACTTTAAAAAAAACACACAATTAAAAAAAATAATTATTCAAGCAAAATTAAAAATTTTTTTTATAATCACCCATCAAAAAAGAAAAAAAAACTAAAAAAAAAACAAGATAAAAAAGTCGAAAATTACTTATTTTCAATATTAAAAAAACCTTTTCTAAATTTAATGAATTTTAAGGACATTTTTTTTAGTTTAAGGCATACAATATTAAAATACATTATTTTTTAATTAGAACAGGGGATACGGACAATTCCCCGGGGTGAAAGAGATATCGAACATGTTTGGTGAACTGGGCCGGGGTTAAAGGTTGCACTTTTGGATAAAACGTCAGAACTCTATTTCTCGACGGTTGGTTTAATAAAACAAGTTCAAGATTTACGACCACCATAAAAAGAGTGGTTAAAGTGTTAAAGAGAATAACTTGTAAAATTTTTTGAAATATTTTAAAAAAGGAGAAAAAAAATTGAATACAAAAGAAAAAGTTCGTTATAGAAAATTCCCCGCATACGGGGTTTTTTCAAAAAAATCGTGAAATGTTCTTGTTGGAAAAAAAGTTCTTTATGAAAAATTCGCAAAATAGAGGTTCGACTGCATATACTGAAAATCCGGCGTACAACGCGCACTTTTAACACAAAAATAAGACTGAAGTTCAAGGGGGCCCTATACGCCGGGTATGAAAAATGAGAGCCTAAAAAAGAGAAAAAAATGATAAGCATAAAAAAACGACAATTGATATGTCAAAATGTTTCTTTAAAAAAAATAAATTCCTTTAACGAAAAATAGTAATTTAGAATATCTATTTTTTATAAGATTTTTTGTGATAATACCTTGAATAAATGACTTCAAAAAAATAAAAGCATTGCAAACGGGATTTTAAAATTCCGTAAAAGTGGGTGCGTTTTCGGCGAATATACCTAAAAATCAAAAAATGCTGCTCGAAAGTATAGGTACGCGCTTTACCCCGGATTTTACGGTATATATGACTTTGTGTTTTATTTTTTGTAGCCTGATCTATGAAGCTGTAATATATATTTTAGTCTTTTATTATTTTTAGTTGATTTGACTTAAATTTACGTCGCACTGTGAAGCAATAAGAGGTCTTATGGCGGCGGACCTTGTAATTTTAAGCCCCTGTTAAATGATGAGGATGAAAGTTGAACGAACTTGGAACTTCCTTTCCAATTTATTTATTTATTTTGATGCGTAGGGCTAGAATAATAATTTTTTTCTTACTATTTTTTCTCGCTTGCGTTTTAGAACTTTCTAACTATATTTAATTTGTTTTCAATAATTTATACAAGTGTTAATGTATGAAATGGGCTCAATTCATGTAGTCATGATAAAAACAAACATGGGTTTTCCATTGAATTCAAAACAAACATTAAACTAGTACGCTACTTGTTGTTTCTATTTTAAAACTCGGATGAGGCTGAATTTTATATTTGGAGTACATGTTTAAATGTTATGGAAAAAAGATTAGCTAAAGAGATTTTTTTCAATTAGCTAATCATATTTTGTGTTTTATACTTTTTAAATAAAATGCATTCTGTATACATATGTACTTTTAGAAAGTTTCTGCAAAAAGCAACAAAAACTTGGCAACACCGGAGCGCGTGAACTGATTAGCTGGAAACACTAGATAGTTCTTATCGTGCGACTATGACGTTGCAAGAATTGACCCCATTTACATCTCAAATTACTTTTCTTATTGCCCCCCCTATTTAAAAAAAAATTAAGAAAAGTTTATTTTGATAATATGTTTACACCTTCACATATGAAAAAAATTTACATTCATATTCATTTCACAAATAATTGCTTTTTTGAAAGTTTACATGTTTTTTTAGTTATTTGGCATTCTTTTTATCTATTTATTATTTTTTGAGCTTCCAAAATATATTTGAAAAAATTAAATAATATCAAGTATAACAAGAATATTTTTAAACAACAGTACGCATCGTCAGAAACGCAAATTGACTTGCAAATTACATCTAATATATACTATATGTGCAACCTCTATTAGAGAATACATATCAGGAAATCACCAGGCAGGAATCCTGTTACAATCAGGAAAATTATGGTATACACGCATTAATCATATATTAAGGCTATTAAAGCCTTCTTCTAAAGTGTTTTATTTAGAGCCAAACTGGGAATTTAAAACTGGCGTTATATTTTGGCGCTACTAGGTATATTGGGTGTGTCCTTGCAGACTCCACTACTTGAGTCGTTGGGGAGGTCAACACCTACCTCTTCTGCAGCACATTTTTAGAGCTGTGAATCAGCAGGGCAATGTCCATCCACAGATTTCTTGGAATGTACACGTGTTCTTAAGAGCACGACTTATTACACTTTTTCCCTAGCTTGCCCTTTCCTGAATATATTACCCTTTGAAAATATGTAGGATTATGTCAATCTAATACTACCTGTTGCATTAGTCAGTAAGACAGCATGGCTAAACTCTGTCAATAGTTAGAACAGTGGTTCTCAAACTCTCTTTCACTACTGGCGACCGAATTTTCAAACATAATTTTTTTTTATCGTCCCCCCGAAAATAATAATGTATTGAATGCAATAATATAATGCACTTTGACTGGCTACGTACAGTCATAGGAAAATTATAAACCGTACAAATTCACAAGATAAGTATTAAATTTTGTATATGTTACTTTTAAGTAATATATATTTTTTATTTTTTTACTTTTTAGTTCGATTAAATATGAAAGCGTGTTTTTTAGTTTGTTTTTAAACTATAATTTATTTTATAATTATTTTTATACTATACACGATAGAAAATCTGAATTCAGTGAATAATTTAACTAAGAAAAGAAATAACACCTATAATGACTTTTCAATTTTTCTTTGATAATCTGTGAAAAAATTCAATAAAACTAAAGAAAATGTTACAAATGTGCATGCCCTTAACAAAAGACATAAATCACACACACTTTTTCCTAACAATACAGGAACGTTATTTTCCTCGCATTATTGTAGCTTTGCTGTCGTTTGATGATGTACGAATAGTATTTTGAACTTTTTCTCCCTTGTGCCTTTTTGACAAGTCGAAGTGCTACATTTATGGCTTCACAGTTTTCTTCATAGAGATCTTTTAGGCATGATTTTGAAAATTTCAAATTCAACTCAAACGTTTTACCATGTCTATCGCTTTTTCTCATGTTTACTTTCGCTATGTTGATTAATACTTCCATTATTTCAGCGAGTTCTTCAATTGCTTGTCAGTTTTCAACTTCGTTCAATAGAGATTACAGATGCCCATTTTTTTTTATATCCTGCTCATTTTCATTTATAAACAATAATAAGTCATTAACACAACAATCAAAAACCACAGTACCAACAGCGGAGAAAAGTGTAGCATGTTCATAAAAAATATTTTTGAACAAAAAGTGGTCGCGCAAACGCTCGATCAAAACAAAGTACCTTGATTGTAAACATTTGCCACTCTTTTTTTTCATAGCCATTATGTTTCAGAATATACCAAAAATATATCTCTTACACCAGTACCCGTGGTGCTTGTCAAATAGAAATCATGCGAAAGTACTCAATATGTTTATCCATATATGACTCAGTGGCACGGCGAGAAAATATTTGTTCTAAAAAGAAATACAAAAGTGAAACATACCAAACATGTTTGAAGGTCAAATATATGATAATCAAAATTAATATTTTAGAGGTTACTTAAAACGTAATAAAAATCTCTCATCGTAGGATTACAGCAAAGAAAACAAAAATGTTTTTTTAATTTGGTTATAGGATAAGATTGCTAATGAGCGTTTGAAGTGGAATCATTTTTGGTGTCGCAGGGTAATATATCTATAAATTATATCCGAAATTAGCAAGAAGTAGTGTATTTTATTAAAAAATGTCCAGAAAGCATTTTGTTTTGCTTCATTTTCAAAAAATTTTTTGTTAAAGCCTTTTTATTTTCAATATGCTCGCACCCCCTCCTGGGGTTATCGCCCCCGGGGTATATACCTTTGGTTGAGAAACACTGAGTTAGAGAATACCTGGAATGCCATTCTTCAGCATGATTTTCATAACTTGTATTATTCTATGCTACGGCTCTCATCATTGTTCGTGGCACTTACACAAGCTGTTAATTTATGGCTATATTTTCAGCTTTTTTTTCTGTACATCTGATAGTTTATGTACACAATTCTGTACACAATTTCTTTTACTTAGATAGTTATAAAAATATATTTACATGCATGTATTCGAACACATATGTAATAAACATTTCACAAGCAAAATACTATTTTTAAAAAAACAATTATTTAAAATTTTTAAAATTATTTCAATTTATTAAAACTCCTACTACTTTAACAAACTTAAATTTTTTGAAGCAATTTTTCTGATATTCCTGAAAGTATTTCTCACAATTTTGTGTATGAGATTGTTATTTCAAGTGATATTTTAATTTTTGGAATTTTTTTTCTCTGATACACTACAAAAAACAGTAAAAGAACAGCTATATCTAACTTTATAGATTCCTAAGAAAATAACTGTTCATCTAAATACTTATTACATGCACAGAATTTTATCCAACATATTTTATTAAACAACCAGAAAATGTTCCAAAATTGTATGGAAAATATAAAAAAGCCTTAGCATTTTAAACACATGATCATCATGAAAAATAAGAAGCTGAGAAAACTCAATTTAAAGTTTTTGAAATCAGAAACATAATTGAAAGAGCTAAAATATAGTATCCATTCTAATATATAATAAAATTCAAGTTGCATTAAATATTTTTTATTCAAAATTCATCCTGAATTATTACATATTAAAAGGTAAAAAAATTAAAAAGGTAAAATGGAATGAAGTAGTACAAAACAGTGAAAAAAAAACCCCGCTATACCCCTTTGTGGAACATTTTGCAAAAAATAATGCTTCATATAAATCCTTGCTTCTTACAGAATTATCAAACATTTTTATACAAAGAAAACAGCCGAAAAGTTTTAAAGAATTATAATGAATACCATAAAAACCTTAGCATTTTAAATATATGATCGTGAAAATATAAGTCACTGAAAAAGCAGCTTAAAGTTTTAAAAGTCAATAAATACATCAAAAGAACATAAATCAGGCCTGTGCAAAATATGGTATCTTTATCCGTGCTAACAATTTGTTTTTGAAATTATAAATATTCATTTTGGTTCCTTATTGCAATTTTGTGTAAAATAAATATTATTAAAAACCACCATGTTCATATTTACACAGTTTCCTCCTCTTTGTGAGGGCGTTTCGCCGCTTTTTTCTAACACGAAATTTTTTTTGGCAATTTGCATACACTGCCAATCTTTTCTTTCCTCTGATAGCTGCGATTCTCTACTCAAAATAGCTAACTTGTATTTTTATTGTTTATTTGAAGCAAGGCATTTTACTTTGTAAGTTTTTCACCAGCGATTTTTTTGTGCAAAATTGAATTCTGACATCACCGGTAACAATAAGTTGCTTTCGACTGGTGTCGCTGAAGTTTCGCGCAGACACCCTTATGATGCCTTTGAGAGGCTCTCGTTTGTTTGCATTTGTGTCACACATCTTGTCATCTCTAGAAAATTCATTTGAAGCTGATAGATTGTCATATTTTTTATTTCAAAACCGACATCTTTCAAGCGTATGGCTGTGCTTTACGCGAGGACGGTAACTTCCTACGAACTTACAGAGCAGCCACTAAGGCGCAAAAACTCTTCCCCTAATTGTTTAAAATGTTGGGGTTTTTGATCATTCCCATATGTTGCGCCGGCAATGATAATTTTAGATTTTACCATTGCTTCTACGTCTCTGCCTTTAGAACTTTGGTGAATCATTTGATAGTAACGGCGAACTTAAAATCTTTTGTCTCATGTACAAGCTGTCACAGGGGTTTTCCCTCCCAGGAAACACTACTTTTTGCCATTTCTTTTAGCGGGTTTTCGTAAAGGCTGTGCTGGAACTCTTACTGTGGTTTATTACTCTTTCTTTATTATTTTTCACATCTTAGGCCTAAACTTTCATGAGTATTTAAATATTGGTATGTCATCTTTCTTCATCTGACAATAGTGTCGTGTATCTCAAAACCACTATCTTCAGATCTTTCCCTAACTTAAGAGCAGGCTCGCGGTGGCAAAGGGTGATCTACGTGATTGATAAGCATGCGAAAATATATGGCCTTCACCGCACGTGAGAATTCTGTAGTACCATACAATCAGTTTTTGTTCATGCAAGCGTTCGACATAATTTCAAAATATGGCCACAAATCCGGTAAAGTCGATACGTAATCTACACCTGTTGCGATATTAATGTTCCCCGAGTCGTAGTACGCCAAAAGTAACATCTATATCAGTAATGACGCTATTACTTTAACCAAGCACTTTCACTGACTGGAATATAATTCCCAAACTTTTTCGCGTAGTCAAACCAGAGATTGCAACTTTTTATATATGTATTGAATCATTTGAGGTAAATCCATATTCATTCGTACTTCACTAACAAAGTTGCCACTGCTAAATAGCCTTTTAGCATGGTAATTGCCTCATGCATGTTTGTATCAAATGATTTGAGCTTTAATTACCTTGCTATCAGTAATTCGTTTTGGATGTAAAAATTTACTTGATTTAATTATAATATCGCATGAGATGCAAAATATAAATTTTCTAGAAAATCCGACTTTCCTCCAATGTCAATTTTACCGAAATTTGAACACGGATTTGCAAAACATCACACAATAGGTTTTCAAAAAGTCCTTTAAACTGTACATCATTCATCATATAATGGGGCTTCAGAGTCTCCATAACAATTTACATCGCTCCAGCAGCTGTCTTAAAGTTTGGCATTTCATTTTTTCTGATAATGCTCATGAAATAAGAAATTTATCTTTTGCCGGGAAGCATCGTTTGACTATTTATGTTCACCGCAACTCTTGTTAACTTTATGTTTTGCACTAGCAAGACTCAAGCTTAGCTTTTATCTAGGCATGATGAATTTAAGTTTTGCTTTATTAATCTCTGGAATCAACAGGACAGATATTTGAGGTATAAAAATATCATTAGGTTTATATAATTTGGCTTTGAAAAACGCTTTTGTTTTGATACTTCGTGGTTTTAGGGCAGAAAAAGATACGCAGCAAAAGAATCTGTGTTTCCTCTCTTGTATAAAAGCAACAGAATTAATTCATTTCTCTTCTAGTAAAAGTATAAAGGCTTTGAATGCATGCAAAAAGTAAATCAATCGAAATTGTTTGGAAGGCTAGGATGATGGCGTCGGCATAAAACCGGGCGATCAACACAGTTTCGTTTTCACTTTTGACATACTGTCAAAAAGTTTAAATAACTCTTAAAATAGTAAACAGAGCTACCAAATTTTATATACATATTTAAAATCACAAAAAGTAAAATAAGGCAATAAAAAATTTTAATTTAGGCACAGTGCATTTTAGGGTAATGTGTATTCTCTTAACACTTTATAAGTAATACGTGGAATAAATTTATTATTATTTGTCTTATGAGTATTTCTATCATTGAAATTTTATAGAACAATAGTGTAATTTTTACAATTGTAAATGTGGATTAAAAATTTCATTTTTATATTACATAGTATCTTACAAAATTGTTTCATAAATATTTTTTAATGAATCTTCGATAAAGATTCTTTCTTATAAAATACTAATTTAACTATACATACCAGTACTTAATCAGATATCAAGTATAACTGAAGCAAAATAGGTTCTGTAATGAAAAAACGAAATATTTACTAAAAGAAGAGGTTATATTTCTGAATTGATTAACAAGTTTTAAGTGTTATCAAAGAGTAATTCAAGGCTTTAAGAAAGGTTTATTATTATGATCTTGGGTAAATTGGCACTGCATACATTTGTAATGGGTCGAAAGCAAAATGTTTGCTGTATAGATTAATTCCTTTAGTTTTCAAAAATTGAATTTATGCCGTATTGAATGCTTATCTCGAAGAATTTTTCTCAATTCAAATTTTTACAGAAGAAAAATAATGAAATTGGAATTTGAAAGATTATTATAAAATTGTAATTTTGGTTTTGAAATCTTAATTTAAATTTTATGAAAGTGACAACTTCTAATTTAATTAAAAAATTTCTCTCAAAGAAATGTAATCAAATAACAATGGTGAAAACTGGAAAATGAATAAAATATTAAATAAAAATATTTGAAATGAACGAAACTAAATAAAAAAAAAATGAAAATGAAATGAAGATGAAAGACAGAATCAATCTAACTATATGAAGAAAACAAAATAACATCAGTAATAAATTACCTCAATCAATGTGAAACATGAATTGATGTTCTAGATAATAAAATACAGGAAAATTCGGAAGAAAAATATTGATTTTTAGGAAAATAAATATCAAATTACTTTTTTAGAAAAAATTACAAAATATGGGGTTGTTAGCATGATCCTGGATATATATGTTGTCACAGTCCAAATAATGGTATAATTAAGTACCAGTTACAAGGAATAATGATTTATACATATATATGGGAACATTAGTTATAAATATATAGTAAATAATCCAATAAATAAAGCATGAATGTAAGTTATAGAAACTGGTTATATAAAATTTATAATAACTATTTATTAATCACATTTTAATTTTTTTTATTAAATACTGTTTGTCAAAAATGCATGGATAAACTTGGAATAAAATGGCATTCGAAAAATAACAACAAACAACATTCTAGATAAATTTGGAAAGTGAAACGATTTTACGAAGAAGATAATTCTAAAAAAAAATGTAAAACAATAATATAAATTTGTCGCTGCAGTTAATTGTATCTGAATGCGAAAATATTTTAAATAATATTGATGTTAAATAAAATGTATACGATGTTTTAAGATACAGTAATAAATGGATTGTGATAAAAAAAACCCATTTATTTAGAAGAGCACAATTCATTTTTAAAATTTTTGATCATTTTATATATTCTACAGTAATGTAGCCCTCAATAATAAATTTTACTTAAATATCATTTTGCAAACTGTTCAATTAAAATTAGAAAAAATAACACAGTAATTATTCTATCACTTAAAAGTTAATTTGCTTAAAATAAATATAATTTAAAAGTAACAAATACAAGATTTAATACTTATCTTGTTAATTTGTACGGTTTATAATTAAGATCGTATTGTAGCTTTAGCAAAGCGCATTATTATTATTGAATAAAGAGTTTACGGTAAAATTATGATTGAAAATTGGGTCTCCAATATTGAAAATTTAAGAAGCACTGGGTTAACAAAACAATTGTACATCTCAAAAGCCTTTACAGTAGGGCGACTTTAAGAAGAATTGGACAAGTCACAAGTCACCATAATTACAAATAGTTACACGTATTTTTATGAGAGATTTTTGGAATAATAGTCTTAGCTTTAAAGCAGTTCCAAAGAGGAAAATGTCAAAAATATTTGTGTGTAAACGTATTTCTAAATTGTGTATATTTTGATAAAATATTACACTGAATAAAATAACGCAATAATCCTATATTATTAATTTAATTTAGTTCGTGTGTTTATTAAAACAATACTTTTGAAACCTTATTAAGTCAATTCAGTTTTTTTTTTTTTTATTATTATTTATGCTTACATTATTAAAAGCATTCCTAACATGACCATTCAAAAGATTAAAACATTGTAACGTTCAAAAGATTATAAAGTTTTTTCAAAGTAAACTATATAATTAAATTACTTATTTTTAAATGAATTAAAAATAATAAAATATGTCATTATTTTATGTATCACAGTTTTGAATCAAACTGATTCATTTTCCAAACATGACAAATCAAAAGATTAAAACGTTTTAAAAATCCAAGTTTTTCAAAATTTAGTATCTAATTAAGAGTGAAACGCATAGTAAATTTTAAAAAAACATAAAATATGCCATTAATATATGTATCTCATAGTTTTGAATCAAAGTCTGATTCACTTAATAGGGCTGCGGTAGCCCGGTGGTTAAGGTATCGGACCATGGCAAAGAATGTCATGAGTTCGAGGCTATGCCACTGAAGACCCGTGTAGGGCAGCGATGCACGCATTGCAAAATCAAACAAGGCTGAAACGCCGTCCTCCCATTTGGTGTGGTGTGGTGGGAGGGGGTGCGAGCTCCCAGGTGTCGTCCACGTCACTTGCCATGGTTCAAAAATTACGTGGTCCATTTTAAAGCCCTCGTGTTGTAACTGAACAGTGAGACGTTAATATTCACTCAAACTGATTCACTTAATGAATGAACTAGCAACTTTTAAGATTTAATTTGTCCTACAATTACCTCTAATGAATAACGAAGAATTGACATTATTCGAAAGTCCTTAAAGTTTACTGTAAATTATTCCCTAATTGCTAACAAAATTGTTTGTAGAGAACTGCCCTCTTTTCAGTTAGAATTTTTTTCCATACTTAGTACTTTCCAAAATAGCTTCCGAAAAAGAGTTTAAAATATATTTTGACAAAATAGAAGAAATGTATTTATTTAATTGATAGAAGTGGTTGAGGGCAGCTCCATGGATAAAGCATGTTTATTTGCTTAGTTTAGGATACCTAAAGTAGTTTTATTCTTTGAATATTTATTTTTATATTTCGGTTACGAATATGTGTTAGCAAATATTATTAACATAATGCTATTAAACTGTATCATTAATTGTCTTCTTTGTATAAGAAGCATTTCAATAATAAGGAAATGCTGATTAATATATAAAATCCCTCTTTATATTACATGCCTTATGTGTAAGTAAAATAGAATTTACCTGGTTCACGCATTATATTTATGTATAAATAAGGTTATTTGTTTAATAAAGAAGTGAGAGAGATAACCCCGATGGGTACTTTTAGTAATTACTTAATCTACTTTAACGCATATTTATTTGTAATTATAAAACGCCGAGTTAAAGATATTGCTTATGGTCATAAATGTTATTACTGGAATTATCTTAATTACACTGTGAATTTTTAGACACATTAGAATTACAATAAGAGTTTGAACAATGAGCTAAGTTGAATTATTGAAGTAATAGGGGTAAAATCATTAAGTAGTGACGTAATGTGTCATTATAATCGTTATCGTTCATTATAATACATACTAAAAGTTTATGGTGTCTTATCGGGAAAGGTATTGAGGGTAATTTCATTGTTATCACTTAAATTCATTATTTAGAAAGATAGTGTGATGTGAATTTTTTCTTAGTTTGTAGCATTATTTTTAACATAGGTTAATGTTACGTAGATAACGCTATGTGTTTATTTTCTTTTTGTTCAGGGGCCCATAATGCTATTTGAGCCTTAAAATTACGGTAGAAAAGGCATTTTTTATTCTTAATAGTTCTTTTTCTACAGACTATATCTAAATATGTATTGGTGAATACATTTAAGTGCTGTGGTGTTAGAGACATTGAATCCCATGAAGTTAATTATATAATTGATCTTACAAACTAACGAATACCCATACTCGTAAGATGTACAATTATCGACCAGGTATTTGTGCAATATCTTCTGGAGAGAGTTAAGTATTGTTAGATAGTTTATAAAAAATAGTTAAAATTTTTCCAATTTCTGTGCTGTGATCATAGTTCAGTCTCGGGCTCAGTTAGGGCATCCATGGATATTTTAGTTATCTGCAGTTGGCAACACCTTAAATGCAAGTGAGGACGTGTTATAAATATACAACTGCAGATGACGAAGAAGTTATAGATGATTTTGTATTCGAGTGGTGACACGCGTATCCACGAGATCGGGTCTGAATGATTTTTTTTCTTTAAATGCTTATAAATTGAAGTATATTTTCAAGTTTACTACAATATATAGTAAATGCTTTTTTGATCCTAAATAAACTACTTTTGAAAACCTGATTTCGTAATTAGACTGCCATGTCTATGAATACTCTCGAATAGAACAAATATAATAAATAATATAATAAACTTTACAAAATAAAACAATTTCACTAGCATAAAAATCTTTTATACAAACTTCTGATATATATTACATAGAGAAAAGTCAACTGTAATCTTTATGTAGAACAACCATAGTTATTCAGTTTCAAATGATATAAATATCATATTTCTTTGCAATCTTTTACGAATTATTCAGACAAGTAATTACATTTAAAAATTAAAGGAAAATAAAATAACAAATTTCTACTACTAATTATCGATAGCACGTTTCATTTAAATTGTAATTTTTTTTTAAAATAGTAGCAACAGTTTTCGGGAAAGCAATAAAAACAAATGTACAAAATGCTGGCCAAGTACAAACTTTAATATTAATCTAGTTTTTCATTGTTGAAATTTCTAATAATTATTAATATTATAAATAGTAGCATTACTATTGATATTAAATTAACCCTTAAAAAGAATAAGAAAAGTATAAAAAGAAACTAAAAAGCATAAAAGAAAGAAATAATGATTCTACAGAATATCCTGAGGTTAAATAATAGATTTTACTTATCAAAAAATGAGCTGATGACATGCATATAGGATCTTATTTTACTAGAGCTTAAAAGAACATAATGAAAACGAAAGAGAAAATATATATTTGCTTATTGTTCCCTTAAATTTATAACGGAATATTTAAAACAGAAATCCTTCTAGAAATGGCATATGGGAAACATTACATTCTCATTTTATCTATATTTATATGTTACAAAACAATCCGTGATTGCAACAGAATTGAATCCTCCAAATTTGTTACAGAAAATATAATTCCACAAAATATGTTTTCTCTACTAATTTAGAATATTCAAGATTTTCTCGTAGAAATGCCTTTTTATTTTCATGTTTGTTTTTCGAAAAAATTTACTTAGAGTCCATATTTTCTAAAATTTGTAACTCTTTTTCAATTAAATCGAGACCTTTTGACAAATACCCAACCGTCATTCCATCTTCTAAATGAACTGGGTCTTAAGACTCAAGTATTTCAATGTATTGCTCATGCATTTCTGCATCAATTGTTAGTTTTTAATTATGCGAATCCAGCATTTCTTGAATGCTATCACTACCCACTTCTAAATTTACTTGCTTGACCAGATCAACAATTTCTTTAATCACTTTACCAATTTCCCCATTTTTTGTCTCTCAAAAAAGTACGAATTGACAAGACTTGAAAATGCATAACTCCAAGTTCGCGTAAGTCGGGGTAGCATAAGCTAAGGTATTACTCTGTATAAGTATTAAAAAGTAATATATAAATAAATATAACCTAGATAAAAAAAAGAAAAATAACAAACTCCGCAGAACTAAAAGTGCACCCGGAAATTCATGATGGTGTATCAATGGGAAAATTGTTGATTATGAACATCTTTAAGCATTACTAATGTTCATGTACTACTTAATTTACCTTTTTAAAATAAGTATCACATACATATTTAGTTTATATATACTTGATATGCATACGAGTTCTGTGAAAACTATATTTATTTATATTTTTAATAAAACTGTATTTGGAGGGTTTTAATTCCAGAGGAACAATTTTAATACGCCTTAAGGTATCCGACTACGTTCAGAATCGTGATTTTAAAAAGCTCATAAATGGATAACTTTCATGATATTTAGTGTCACTTAGATTAGAATACATGTATAAATTTTTTATAAGAATATTTTGTTAAAAAAAAATATTTAAATACAATAGTTCGACAAAAAATTGACTTAGAATAACCTTTTGTGAAAAATGCTTCTATTATAATAATATTTTGCCTGTATATAGCTCAGACCTCTGTACAGAGGCTCAACAATGATTTTTGAAGAACTCTCATTATTTTCAGAGTTACAACCAATTGAAATAGTTTTTTTCTTAAAATTTTTCTGCCCTCTGTTGCCGTAAGACATGGATAAACCCACTTCTAAGTTATATATTTCAAAAATTCTAGTTGAGCCTCTGTACAGAGGTGTGAACTATATACAGGCAAAATAATATTATAATGGAGGCGTTTTTCGCAAAAGGAGAATATTTTGAAAATTGGTCATTCTATGTTCATTTTTTGTCAAAATATTGTACTTAAATAATTTTCATCCTATTTCTTTTCACAATTTTATATCATTTTCTAATCTATGACACTAAATTATAAATATTATCATTTATACGCTTTTGCAAATATGTTCCAAAGTAGTGGTACCTAAGTTACTTTAGAATTTGTGTTACGTACTCTTTGTTGAATAATTCTTTACCCTTTTTGTTAAACATAATTTAGCAAATAATTACATTAAAGCTTTTTTGAATGAAAGATAAAGTTTTTTCAGTTATAATGTTTTTTTTTTTTTTTACAAAGATGACATTTTTAAAACATTTCTTGAATTTTTGGATGTTTAACTCAGCGTAAGCACAAGAAACTTTTTATTTTAAACTGTTGTCAATAATGTTTTTCTTCTTAAATTTGTTTTTATCCATTTTTTAAAAAACCTTTTGAAATTTTATATTTAGGATTTTTTATATTAATTCATTTTAACCCTTTTTCCGGGTGAATTTAAAATTAAACAACACAGATTAAAAAAAAGGTTTTAATAGTTAATTTTAGGGAATTGAAAATTTAAAAAAAAAAGGGGTTTTTGCATATCTCAGCTGAACAAAAAAAAAAAGGGAAAAAAAAAAACCTTTTTTAAAATTTAAGTCTGTAGATCTAAAAGCAGATAAAAAAATTTATTATTATAACTCCCTGTAACACTTTTGGTCGATTTTGAAAATACCTCCTAAGTTGATCTTTTCTCAGCAAAAAGTAACACATTTTTTAAAGTTTTTGAAGAACGCTTAAAATAGTGTAATAATTTATATCTGAAATGTAATAATTTTATTTTTTTTGTTGTATTTTTTTTAAAATTTTTAAAATTTTTTTCCAAACCCCTTTTTCTTAAATTAAAATTTTGGAATTCAAAAAAAACATAGCAAAATTTTGACAATAGGCTTGGGCAAATGTCAGCTATTTTATAGCTCAGTTTTATTAAGCTTTGTAAGACCCCCCGGTAGGAAGCATGCACGAATGCTTTACCTAGCTTTTTTTTACGATTTTTTTCCATGAAATTTTATTTTTTGGAAACACTACATTAAAAATTAAAGGGAAATATACATAAAAAAATACCCCACTTTGGAAATTTAATCCGTTAAGCTAATAAATAAATTAAAGGTATTCCCTTTTAAAATTTAAATTATATACACCTTTACTTAAAAAAAATAGTCAAATCGTTTTCGGTCTTAAACATACCAAAAAAAAGCACTTAAATTTTTTACAATAAATATTTTTCGGGACAAAAAAGATAATCTTTGAATTCGCTAAAAACGGTCGCTGAAAAACCCAAAATCTCAAAAACTATTTGCCTTCCCCGCAAAATACTCATCATAGAGCCCGTGCTGTCATATAGGAAAAATGGGTTTAAAGAAAATTCCTGCAGTTGGTGGTGTGGTATTGGGGGAAGGGGGGCCACCAGGTGTCTCCCTCATGACCATGGTTCAAATTACGTGGTCCGTCGCCAAAAAACCCCCGGGAGCTAACAGTGCGACGTTAATATTCACTCACCAAAAAAACATACAGTAGTTATAAATTTTTTTTAAAAAAGCAATTCTCTATTCAAATTAAAATTATACTTTTTAATTAACTATAACCACAAAAAAAATTTTAAATTTGTCCCAAAAGATAGGTGAAAAAGAAAGTTTATTTACTTTAAAGATACCAGAAGCGATAAAATATTTATTTTGAAAAAATATCAATTTCTTACTACCACACACACAAATGTGCATAATAAAATCATAAAAAAAATATTCACACACAAATAACGAGAGATTTATAACCACCTCTCCCTTCAAAACTTAGTTTTATTCTGAAATAATAAAAGAATAGGGATTACGCTGATTACAGGAATAAATTAGAAGCGGGCGCCTTGCGTAGCCAAAACAAAAAGGTCTTCTTCACAAATAAAAGATACATATATGCTGTCGTGAGCTTTTTTGCAGCGCACGCCAGAATTGCTTGCAGATGGCAGAATTTTTTCGTACTTGCTTGACAAATATCGTTAGGTTTTGGATACTTCACACAATATAAATTATGACCTATGCTATAAATTATAGCCTATGTGTTAATCTGATGTATAAGCTATATTACTGTAAAGTTTCATTAAAATCCATTCAGTTGTTTTTACGTGAAAGACGACCAAACACACACACACATCCACACAAACAAACTTTCGCATTTATAATATATTTCTAGATATCTAGATTAACGGGGTAATGCGCTCAAGAGAGAGATCTAGACAAACCACAATTGTAAATTGGATTCGTTCTAGCATACATTTTCATGTTTATGTCTATTTGTTATTCTTAACCGAACTTATATTTTGAATACGAAATATTAAAACGTGCACAAAAATCGCACATCCACGCCATATTAGTTATTCGACTCATAGTTATGTTTATTTTTTAAATTCTGTCACATGCATAAACATATATACGGCCCTTATTTTAACAGTAAATAATAAAACCTTTCTTTAAAATTTTGTTTTTCCGCATTGGGGTTCAGACTTAATGTCGATTTCAATAATATGCTGTCATAAATTAAGCGTGTTATGTATAAGGAAGCGAAGAAATAGCGTGTATGGTACTTGCAAGCTAGTATGATAAACAAAAAATACGTCTTAGCTGAGAAATAATTGTAAAGAAAAAAATAATCAGTCACATTTGTTTAAGAAGTTAATTATGTATAAAAAATACTTTCATACAAAAGTGTAAGTCAGGATAGTTTTAAAAGTACGTTTATTTTTTATAATTATTGATATAAAAACAGACATACGGAATATACAAATAAGATTAACCAGTTTAAATTATTAATTATACACTAAAAAAAGTCGTACCAAGAAATTAATCAAATTTACACTAATCGGTTGATGGGATGTGTGTACATGTGTTAAAAACAAAAACAAAAATTATAGGATTATAGGAATCGAATATTTTATACAGGAAATTCAGCTACAAGAGCAAATAACTGTAATAGTAATTATTATTAAATTGCATTGGTTCTCCTATGGCTCTCATGCAAGCTATTATCTCTCTCTGGTTAGGCATTGTCTTGCAGTGCTGATGAATGTTATCCATTGGGATTTCTTACCATGTACAAATTGGTGAATTAGATCAGTGCAATAATCCTGGGATGGTTGTATAAGCACACACATCAGTTCATCAAAACTTAAACATGTTTTATTTAAAAGGAATTTGGTGATTGCACCGTTTGTGTGAAATTTTAGAGAATCACAATGATTAGCGCGATTAAGGTATACCATGCATTAACAGGTATTATCATGTTTAAATATGTATTCAGTGGCACGTGAAAGTTATGGTAACTAAAAGGGTCGTAAATCTCCACAACGTTTAGCCGTGCTGTAAAGGTATCACAGATGTCGGAGTCAAAGGCGCTTAGATATTCAGCGAAATGGCATCCCACGGCATAACTAGTATCGGGGTGTGTGGAGTGAGTGAGTGAATATTAACGTCGCACGGTTCAGCTACACAAGGGCTTTGGGAGACAAACCACGTAATTTTGAACCATGGCCAAGTGACGTGGACGACACCTGTGAGCTGGAACTCCCCTCTTCTAACTACCACACCAATGGAAGAACGTTTGAGCTCTCTACAGATGTAACGTGTATTACTCCCCTACACGGCGGATCTTTAGTGTTACTGGGCTTGAACTCGTGACAAGGCCAGCCACGATCCGATACCTTGGCCACTCGGCTACCGCGTCCATTCAGGGTGTGTGGAAAATGACAGTCAGATAAGTACTCACCTCTGTCCTGGACGTCACCAGGAACGTCTTTGTTAGCCACTGGAGCTTCCTTCGAAAGCGGGACTCATCTTTCCAATGAAATTATAGGTCAAAAGCCTCCAGCATTAATTCATAAGCATTTGGCGTGGTGCAAAGAGTAGGGACAATGGGGCAATGACTTTCGGGACTTCAATCCCCATTCGTTGAATTATTTACCAATGGTCATTTCAATCCCTGGCGTCCCAGATATAATTGAACAGTTGATGAAGATCTGTTCAATTATACCAATCTTCATCAACCAGTGCTTCTCAAACTTTCATTTTTTGCGAATCAATTTTCAACCATAATTTTCTTCGAGCCACCTTCTACAATAAAAATGTATTGAATGTAGTAAAAATGTACTTTGATGTAAAGCTATAATGCTACTTTAATTATAAACCATGCAAATTATCACAAGAGAAATAATACTTTTTTTGTATATGACAAGCTCTTGGAAGGCACAAGTAATTATAAAACTTGTTTTTAATGTATTGATATATTAATTATCAAAATCATTGCACAGTATTGATACATTTATAAGTATATTATGTCAAAGTAAATGTGCATTTAATTTTTATTATGTCAGAATAAGTTTTATAATTTCCTTCCTCCCATTAAATTAATACTTATTTTAAATCTTTTATTTTTTTGAATTATCAATATTCTCGTGCCCCTTACATGGGGATAAGACGTCCCCCTAGAAGGGCGCGCCCATAGT
>BMAV01025174.1:3115-25019 GCA_019973955.1 Trichonephila inaurata madagascariensis | reverse complement strand
GCAAATATTATTAAATGTGTTGGAAATGAATTATTTTCTTTCATTTCCTTTTTTGTAGAAGCTCGTGTATTAATTAGTTCGATACCTTTCAGGGGTGGGGGGAGGGTCAGATAAATTTTAAAAAAACTTTTTAAATCAATGGCCATGTTAGAAAAATGTTTAATTGTCGGGAATATAGCCATTTTAAATAGGAATAACACTCCACCTTTTTTTAACACCCTTTTGTAAGCTTCACTCGTTTGTAACGGAATCTTTGAAATGTTTACCCACTAAGGTCAGAGTAATTCGAAATTTTGCTCACTTGTCCAGAACCGATGACAATACAATAATTTAATAATTTTATTCCATTGTCCGGATCAGGATCATCAGGATTAACGATTTCCCGTTTTCAGATCCCATCCTGCATCTGGCGACTAATTTCAGATCCCATTTCCAGATTTGGTGACTAATTCCGGACTTGGCGACTAAAAGATTAAGTTACAACTTAGTTCGATTAACTATAAAAGGGTGTTTTTTTTAGTTTTTTTAAAAAAAACTGTAGTTTATTGAGAAGCTGAAATTGTGACTGAAATCAGCTGTTCTACGTAGTTGAAGGCTGATTGATGGATAAGATAAGAACTCTAATGCCGTTCAATAAATAAATTCCACTATGTCAGATTGACTAAACGTTTCTACTGATCGCTAAAAGAATAAAATGTTTTTAAGTCATATTTCTTTCTTAATTTATTTTCATCGAATTTGTGACAGGATGAATTCTTCCCAAATGCTGACAGCCGTAACCATTAAAGCACAGCTTCCTCAAGGATTTTCTCAAAATTTTACACGCTTGTAATTCGAGTCAATACATTTATGCTAAGCAGACTTTCTTTCACGCACAAAATAAATAAAAATGAGAGGAAAAACAGAGTGCGTAGTTCTAAAGAGTATTGATTATTTCTTCAAAATCTACCGACAAAGATGATAAATGCTCTATATTCTTTTGAGCAAGATTTATTGCTGCATACTATTCACTGTTTTTAAGAAGCAATATATTAAGTTACGCGAAAAATGAACGACATTCTCATCCACTGAATATTTTACTAACTTAAATCTATGTAAAAAAACCAACGAATTTGAAAAAATCTAAAATAAAGTTTGAATTTATTCACTGCTTCTTCATTTCTAATGTACGTCACAAGAGAAAAAGAATGTCCTTATCGATAATGAATCAAAATATGATTTTGACCTTACATTTACTAATCCCTTGAGGGTCCATATGGCTTGGATGATTTTGAGAAAATTAAATTCCAAGTACAAATTTCGCATCGGCAAAGCTCAGGTGCCTCCCTCTGGGGGGGAGGGGAGGGAGGACTGGGCTTCAAAATTACTTGCGGCAATTGGTATCGCCTATATGATGCTGCACTAAAAATGATATCAGCTCCCGGGGAATGTACTAGGTTTGCAAAGGTAGAAATACCTATTTGCAGCCCCATTAGAGAGAGAAAAATCCCCCCTTACATTTAAGGTATCCGACTACGTTCGGAACCGTGATTTTGCAAAAGCGTATAAATGAATAATATTTATGATATTTAGAGTCACTTAGATTAGAAAATGTATATAAAATTGTTTTAAGAATACTATTACAATAAAAAATTATTTAAGTACAATATTCTGACAAAAAATGAACATAGAATGAGCAATTTTCAAAATATTCTCCTTTTGTGAAAAATTATTCTATTATAATAATATTTTGCCTGTATATAGCTCAGACCTCTGTACAGAGGCTCAACTAGAATTTTTGAAATATATAACTTAGAAGTGGATTTATCCATATTTTACTACAACAGAAGGAAGAAATTTTAAGAAAAAAACGTCGATAATTATTTCAATGGGTAGTAACTCTGAAAATAATGTGAATTTTTCAAAAATCCTAGTTCAGACTCTCTGAAGTAGTCTTTACATTATATAAGCGAAATATTATAATTTTAGAAGCATTTTTTATAAAAGAACATTTCGAAAAAAGGTTATTCTAAGTTAATTTTTTGCCAAAATAATGTATTTAAATAATTGATTTTTGTCAAAATGGCCTTAAAACAATTTTATACATATATCCAATCTAAGTGACACTAGATATCATGAAAAGTATCCATTTATGCGCTTTTTTAAAATCACGGTTCCGAACGTAGTCGGATACCTTAAATGTAAATTTTCGATGAATCTAAAAAAAAAAAAAAACTATCAAAATTAATATATTGTGAAAGAAGAAAAAATGTTCCATATAGAAACACAAAAATAAACGTTCCTTCGAAAAGGAATTTTTCCAAGAAGCTCTCTTTCATTTTCAGTTACAAACATCCAGTGAAATACGACCTCCTTTAAAAGACCCCATCTCTGTCAGAAATTAAAAGATAATATGGACATATGACGATTTTACATCACTTAAAAGCAATTATGCAAGACCAAATACATCTTTTACACTCTAATTTCATTTCATAACGCTTAACATTTCTCATTCAACTAACCTTCCACCACACGAAAGCATTAAAACTCTATTACCAACAACACCACATACCACCAAAATCAATTAAAATAATAGGCACTTATTTATTACTACCCAGCATCAATCTGATTCCCCCCCCCCCCGAGTCATCGTTGCGGGTGCTTGCATACTGTTTCGAAAAGATCAGATGCACGGGCTGGTAGCTTTTGAATTAATGATAAGGATATGCCATTAGCTCGCCCCAAAATATCCTCATCGTTAAAGCAAATCCACCTAAATCTTGAACCTTCTCTTCTCCTTCCTGTCTGAAGTCGTCCGAAATAGCATGGGCCTATCGATCATGGATTGCGTGTCGGGCTGGATTGGATTTGCTTTTTACCTGTCTACGCCCTGCGATAATAGCAGGGTGCGAGGGAAGAGCGGACTATTCCGAGAAACTCCGCTCTTCATTTTTTGAGAAGAATAGTTATGTGACGCTTCATGATTCCAGTTAATGATATGCAGCGGAGTAATGGATGGGGTGTTCCATCCTATTGGAAATGCCTCCGTGATTTTTGGACTTGGGGGTTGGTGCAGGAAATAGTGAAATGTATTAAAATTAGAATAGTGTGAGGTATTTTGAGATGAGCAGTTACGTAGATATGATTTTAAGATGAGTAGATACATGTCATAATATTTTTCTTTTTTAAAAAATATGGTTAGGAACACGTGACCGCTTTTGTTTCTGTCGAGTCGTGCATGGCTACTGTAGCCTAGTGGTCAATATCACGGACTCGTGCCCGGCATGCCATGAGTTCGAGTCTAGTGCCACTGAAAACTCGCCGTGTAGAGGGGCTGGCGCATGTTACATCTGTCGAGCTCAAAGTTCTCCTGTTTTTGCGTGGAATGGTAGTTTGGGGAGAGGGTACTAGCTAAGGCGTCGTCCTCGTTCGAGCATTTCCTTCTGACAATCCGTAAATCAGGTGCATATCTGCCAGCTCGTTGTTCGTAAACCGTTCCATACTTCTGTGCGATGAGTCTGGACTCATTCCTAATGGATGACAGCTCAAATGACTGAGTTAATGTATGTTTGTTTCCTCCAATGATCATGCAAACAACGCCATCTAGGGCCGAACAAAGATGTTTCCGACCATGGGTTGCTCTGCAAATCTGAATTTTTGTGATGTCTCCCTATATCTCTATAAAATTTTTGGCAATAATCCAGACCCTGCATATATATAGTTTATTTTTCAAGATTTTCATTTCTTTGAATTCCGTTGTGAATACAATTTTCTGAAACTCTTTATAAATCTATGATATATTGCAAACCTTAAATTGGTTAACTTCTCATTCATTTTTCAGAAGTTTTTTTTTAGCTCTCCTCTGTTTGGATTTTTTCGTATTAATCTACCGAAGCACACAGGAAGGAGGTTGGTATCATCAGACTAGTTTTAACCCCACTTATTTGGTCCTAAGTCGGAATTGATTTTTGACTTGCTAGATTCCCTTTTTAAATTTTGTGTCTTAGTGTTTTCTACTTAATTTTACACATTTTTTCTCCTTTTTCATTTACATTTATAACTACATATATGAAATACACATTTAGAAAAATTATTCTCAAACAATATTTAAAATAGTACCAAACGCGATGTAGTAATAATTAAAAGATATAAAGGATTATTACATGCTATAAATATTATCCTTTTTTGAGCTTGATCGAATATTGATACGTTATGCAATGTTATTTATTATTTAATATTTTCTTATTAACATAAAACTATTCACGTATAGAGGTTTTATGGTCTTAATATTAAAAACTTTATTAGCAAATAATTAAAATTCATAAAAGTAATTCAATTACTTTTGTAACTTAGTCTAAATTTTGGTTTTATTTTTTAATGTTTTAAAATTTTTTAAATGAATTCATACAGAGTGATAAATATATTGACGTAAGACAAAATAATTTCTGAAAAAAAGTGTTTTTTTATACAAATTACGAAAAATTTAAGAATACTATCTCTATTTATAATTGCCGCAATGTAAAAATGATTTCAAGTAGCCTATACAAACAAATGTTTTTATAGTTCTAAAAATACCACTTTAATTGCTGAGCAATTCTTTATTGGCTGTAAACAAAACACGAAGCTATTACTGTCCATTAAACTTTATCCATAAATTGGATTTAAAAAGTTATTTATAACTGTAACTGTACTGAGTTTTTCTTTTTCTAAAGATAACTCAGCGATTTCTTGCAATGAGACACGCACCGAAAGAATTTAAGCTCTGTTAAAAAAAACATTTAGCTCCAATATAAAAAAGTTCTGAATCTTCCGAAATTGTTTGTCTTTTTCAATGTAACATTTTTTTTTTGCAAGTAAAACAGTAAATGTTCCTAAAACAAAAATATTATTAGTAGTTTTTTATTGTTTAAGTTCCAAAAAATTAAAAAAAAAATGTACCATTTTATTTTTTTAATTGAGAAAATATCGTTATTAAAATTTTATTAAGAAATAATACATAAAAGTATGAAATTTTTTTTCCTGTCATATTAAGCTCAATTAATCGGCATTATCTATTTTTTAAGAGATTTTTTTTATTGTTCGCCAGACATAGCTTAGAATTACAGATTAATTCATTTAAATACAAATGTAAATATTTCTTTGAATACTAATTACCCGAAAATTTTTAATCGACGTAATGTACTGAGGCAAGCCCAGTGGCTGAATGGTAGTGTATCGCGCTTCGATGCCACAGGTCCGGGATTCAAATCCCCGGCTGGGTGAGGTCAACTCAGCCTTTCATCTCTTCAATAAGTTGATAATTGAGTACTAAGCTTGCTTGGGAACTAAACACTGGGGTTTCACGTCAGATTGACCACTTGACCGAAACATCTGTACATGCACCCCAGCGCTTAAGGTCACGTAAACTGAGATAGACACAGTAGGCCTTGACCCTCATGAGCTGTTGTTGAACTACTGAGTTCAGTTCAGTGTACTAAGGCAAGGAGGGTTGGCAAACCGCGACTCTGTATGGATGGTTGAGGCTCTTCAGATTTCTTTTTATATGAATTATGAGAAAATAATAATAGTATTGCTTTCTCTCTTTCCTTTATAATTATCCATCGAAAAGATTTACCAAATTTGCGACTAAAATTAAACATTTGTGACTGACTTAAGGTATCCGACTGCTCTAAAATGATTTTTTTTTCAAAAATTGACAAATTTTCTTATGATTTTGCTTTATAGGCCATTTTATTATCTTAATAAAAATACCAAGTTTTTAATTTTTCATTCACTAGAACAAGAACTACAGGTGTTTTAGTAAAAGCAGATGCCATAACTTTTTACATAAGATGTCAAACTTTAAAATGCGTTTTACTTGAAATGTGTTTTTTTTCGAAAAGCTCAAACGAGGACGGCGATTGCTCAAAATATTTTCCAAATTATTTAATGAAATTTTTTGTGTATGTTCTGTATAACAGTGGAAGTGTTTTGATCTTCAGATTTATCAATCACTGTTTTATTACAAAATTTACAGTCCTTTATGAGAATATAATCACTGTTTTTTTAAGCAATTTCATATAATCACTAAAAGGGCTATAGTTTTTGAAAAAATTAAAATATCTCTTTTCCTGAAGGTAATTTCAAACATGAATAACAAAGTAACATATCAAAATTGAGAATTGGTTCATAAAATTTTTGTACAGAGAGGGCCCCGTTTATGTAATTTTTTTGTACATTTTCGGCAGTTTTTTCCCATTTTAATAAAAATAATTTTTTTTTCTGATTTCAATTTTAGAATTTTTTTCTTAAAACATACTAAATAAATCTAAAAATCACAAAAAAATCCCCAGAAAAATTCCATTTTTGCGAAAAAAAAAATTGTCGCAAGTTGTCGGATACCTTAAGTTTTATGTATTAAATTGTTCTTCATTGACTAAGTATATTGAGAATCAGTGAAAATACTTAAATTAGTTCTTAATCAGTAAAGGTCTAATTTATTGGTAAAAATGCCGCCATGCGAAGACCCTAACTGTAAGTGATTACCAGCAACTTTTGCTTATTTACATAAATAAGTTAGGGAGAACTTTTGAATATGAGCAAGAGATACACATAAACCCCGAACAGAAGTGAAAAAGACATATTCCGTAATTTGAAACAAGTTTAAGGTATCCGACAACGTTCGGAACCGTGATTTTGCAAAAGCGTATAAATGGACAATATTTATGATATTTAGTGTCACTTAGATTAGAAAATGTATATAAAATTGTTTTAAGAATAGTATTACAATGAAAAATTATTTAAGTACAATATTTTTACAAAAAAGGAACATAGAATGACCCATTTTCAAAATATTTCCCTTTTGTGAAAAATGCTTCTATTATAATAATATTTTGTCTGTATATAGCTCAGACCTCTGTACAGAAGCTCAACTAGAATTTTTGAAATATATAACTTAGAAGTGGGTTTATCCATGTTTTACGACACACACACACAACAGAAGGGAGACATTTTAAGAAAAAAACGCCGATAATTATTTCAAATGGTTGTAACTGAAAATAATGTGAATTTTTCAAAAATTATAGTTGAGCCTCTGTTCAGAGGTCTGAGCTATATATAGGCAAAATATTATTATAATAGAAGCATTTTTCACAAAAGGAGAACATTTTGAAAAAAGGTTATTCTAAGTTAATTTTTAGCCGAAATATATATTGTATTTAAATAATTTTTTTTTGCCAAAATGTCCTTAAAACAATTTTGTACATGTCTTCTAATCTAAGTGACACTAAATATCATGAAAATGATCCATTTATGCGCCTTTTTAAAAATCAAGGTTCCGAACGTAGTCGGATACCTTAAAGGTTAGCATAAAGAATAGAATTGAAATGACTTTTAAGAGCAGAAACAAAGTCAGTTTTAATTACAATAATACCTCGAACTTACGCGATAAGTGGGACTGATTGATAACTACGTAAGTCGAATTCGGGTAAGTCGGGGTATGAGTTAGCATTAAATGCATATACCTTTTTTTTTTTTTTTTTAGATCTGGAGACGAAAGAAAATTGTTCAGAAAAAAAAATGTTCATAAAATCTTAGATAACACAAATAGAAAATCTCGAACTGAAGTTATTTTGATGACGATTTCGTAAAATCTAACTAAGTAGCCTATCGGCTCAAAACTTGTTTTTCTTTCCCAAAATTTCCTCGCAGAATGCTAATAGAATTTTTTTATTCCTTGTTTTGTTCAAAAAATGCTCTCTTCTCTGGAGTCTGTATTTTCTAAAATTTGTAACCCTTTTTCAATTAAACAGAGGCCTTCCTTCAAATTCCCGGCCGTCATTCGATCTTCTGATTAAACTGGGTCCAAAGACTCAAGTTCTTCAATGTCTTGCTCTTGTTCATGCATTTCTATGAGCTCATCCATTGCCAGCTCCTGATTGTGGGAACCCAGTAGTTCTTGAACTTAATTGTTATTCATTTCTAAATTTATTTGCCTGGCAAAATCGACAACTTCTTCAATCAAATTACTAATTTCATCAGGCTCTGGCACTGATTCCGCCTAAGTTTCAGTGTTGGGGGGATGGGAATAAATTATATAGTTAAAAAAAACTAAAAAACACCCTTTTATAGCTAATCGAACTAAGTTGTAACTTAAGGCTGTCTTCGTCTAATGTTAAAGAATAGACCCAAATTCGGAATATTTTTCCAGATATAAAAGTACTCAAACGTTAATATTATATTCTGGCTTCACTCTATCCTGCAGAGAATCACTCAGTTTATCATACTACTCATTTTTATCAGAGTTGACACATTTTTTCTTTTTTAAAATGTGTTTCTCAGTTTTTCTCCTATACCGTCTGCTAAATAAGCTATCCCTTTACATGTTAAAAGGAAAAACTGATTATTTATGAAATATTTTGAAATTCTAAAAACACTGTATTATAAATAAATGCATAAGTTACAATGTCACAAATTTTTATAAAAATTGAGGCATTTCTTCTGCCCGAAAATGTGCTCCGCGTTAAATCCACACTGTCGCACATATGGCGAAAATACCCTTAATCTTTAGTCGCAACTTTCACTATAATATGGCTTGCTTCAAAATAACTTTAATATGTTAAATTACTTCAAAAATAAGCTGATTTGAAGTTTCAAATATATATAATGACACAAGTGATTTTATTTTATATAACTCTTCTCTTTCTAGTAAGACTCAGTAGAAATTTAAATTTATATCCCTAATTATTTTATACTATGCTCTTTTTTTCGGAATTATTGGTCGTTAAAAAGCACGTATAATATAACTTTATGAAAAATTATGATGATAAAGATACGATAATCACCAGTTTATAAAATGCTTATCATTTATCTATAACTTGTATGGTGGATTCTTACAACTAAAAAGAGCACTTTAAAGTAATAAAACTGTTCTGAGCTCGATTTAGCAAAGAAAGGTTTTCATTTTTTTCACCTACGTGTTATTCGGCCAGAGATTAGGTAAAATTCTAAAGGGAAAAGTTAAGAACGAGATAAAACACGTTCAAGCTTGTTGTTAAAAAGATTTTTTTTCATAGATAAAGACGTTTTTATGGCATATTATATTACTTTAATCTCTACCTTAGAGAAAAAAAAAACAAATTTTTGGAAAAAAGATTAAATTATTGGTGTTTGAAATTACCAGCTTTCATTTTTACTTTTATTTTTAAGAGTTCAGTTTGAAATATAGTTTTCAAATTTCTTCTTATCCAGAAGTAGTTTTTTAGTTGTGACTGTCCTAACAACAAGGAATTGCAACTTTTATACGGTACCTTTTAAAACAAGTGTCAGGTTCATGTGTTTTGGCTGTAACTTACCCCAAAGCAAGCTTTTTTTCTGAAATTGTCACACAGTATGTATGTTTCAGTGTTTGCTTGGTGCATAAACCAATTATCGTTCAAACAGCAAGAAACTGAGCAAATTTATTATTTCATACAAGATAAAATTTAACAAGTTGAAGTTTGTTGAAAAGTAAACAAAACTGCTAGGATCGATATGAAAATAAACGATTACTTATTGATACTTCGTGACAAATCCCTTGGCAACTACAAGGCGTAGTCAATAGACTAGTTGAAGGACATGGGGATTTTCCATTTTTTCTCAAGTTGGGAGAGCTTTACAGCGGCATTTCTTTCATTTTTTCCTAAAACACGACGCTTCAGTTCGGTCTATACTCCTTGATAATTTTAAGGCCTGGTGGGTGCCTTTGTTAAGCGGGGAAGGTTACATGAAAGCATGAGAACCAGTTATGGATGTGTTTGGATCGATGTTCTGGATGATTATCCTGTTGGAAAATGGAAGCCACGACCAAAAGAGAATTGGGCGCATATGGAGGCATGGTATCCTAAAGAATGACTTCACACTGAAACCTGGTTATGATTCCCTGAATCCGCCTCAGAGGACTCATGCTAAGACAAGAGTGCATCCCCAAAATATGGTATTTCCACTCCTCCTTTCCATCCTTCATTGTTGGAGTCGAAACGAGTGTCTTGGGAACGACGAATTCATGTATCCCATTCGTACCAAACAACTTCATTTGCTTTCGTTACTTCAAATGTTGGTTGGTTAGTTGGATTTTTTTGCCACAAGAGCCAAATGTGGACATACTGACGCAAACATTTCCTTACGAAATGAAGATAAGCTTACAAATGTAAAGTGATTGAATGAGAGTTTTATTAACATCGCACTATAAAGCATCACGAGAGTTATTTATAAATTAGAATACTTGCTAAAAACAAATAGATGAGAAATAAAATCTTAGATATGATATAAAATTCCAAGTCTTAACAGGAAGGCATATAAGTTCCGGTGTGGTGTTCCCCCACCAGGTCAGACATGTTTAAAGGTGACGAATGAACAAAAATGACACGATGATAAAATATTGGACATTTAAAGAAAATGTGTACGGCGTACAGTATATGGGGTATGGCAAAATGAGCATTTAGGTGCACTCACTAAAAGCACGCGCCGTTGAGTGAAACGGCAGTGTCCAATTTGTAGCGTATAGAGACGAACATCACTCTTTCTACTACTTGCACAGGACCCAAAAAGATATAGTTAGTAGAAAGCTGTTAAGATTGTTTATTTGCAAGCTCCATCGTGACTGTCAAGGGTCTCGGCTAAAGTGCTTAGCTGCTTGTTTCAGGTCAGGTGAAGGAACAAGTGAATGGAGCCCCTTGGTGGAACATTTAGCTGAAATAATGCTCGTTACCTCGAATGGCCATGCGATAAGGAATCCATAGAAAAAATATTCCCCAATCGATGCGAATGAGATTTTAATGCAACGGTACGACATCATGAACAAAGAGATGACATCGATTTTTTCAGAATACTTAGCAAGTCTGAGTAAACAACGGCACATCTAATCTTTTTTAACACACATTTATATGTTTCACTGGTATGTTACGGAATCTTTGAACTCGATTTTTACCAACTTTAAGGTATGTGCGACTACGTTCGGAACCGTGATTTTGCAAAAGCGAATAAATGGATAACTTTCATGATATTTAGTGTCACTTAGATTAGAATACCTGTATACAATTGTTTCAAGGACATTTTGACAAAAAAAATTATTTAAATACAATATTTTGGCAAAAAATTAACTTAGAATAATTTTTTTTCAAAATGTTCTCCTTTTGTGAAAAATGCTTCTATTATAATAATATTTTGCCTGTATATAGCTCAGACCTCTCTACAGAGGCTCAACAAGAATTTTTGACATATATAGCTTAGAAGTGGGTTTATCCATGTTTTAAGATTACAGAGGGGAGAAATTTAAAGAAAAAACGCCGATAATTATTAAAATTGGTTGTAACTCTGAAAATAATGTGAATTTTTCAAAAATCATACTTGAGCCTCTGTAAAGAGGTCTGAACTATAGACAGGCAAAATATTATTATAATAGAAGCATTTTTCCCAAAAGGAGAACATTTTGAAAAAAGATTATTCTAAGTTAATTTTTTGCCGAAATATTGTATTTAAATAAATTTTTTTTTGTCAAAATGTCCTTAAAACAATTTTTTATATGTAGTCTAATCTAAGTGACACTAAATATGAAAATTACACCTTTATGCTTTTTTTTAAAATCACGGTTCCGAACGTAGTCGGATACCTTAAAAGGTCAGATTAATTAGAAATTTTGCACGCTTGTCAAGGACCGATGACAATACAATAATTTCATAATTTTGTTCCATTGTCCTGATCAGGATAATCATTAATAACAAACTTCCAGATTTGGCGACTAATTCATTACATCATTTCCGGATTTTGCGACTAATTCCATATACCAATGCCAAATTTGGCGACTAATTCTATATACCATTATCAGATTTGGTGATTAATTCCAGATTTGACGACTAAAAGATTAAGAGTAACCTTAAAAGCGAAAACGTTTTTTTTTGCGTCAGCAATTTCTTATAACACATGAACAATTGTCCAGTCTTTCTTAAAATGGAACTTAAAAATAAAAAAGACTTGTGCATGTGAAAAAAAAAAAATTTGTTCTAACTCGGGGATGGGCAAAAATTTCAGTCGCGGGCCGAAAATTTAAAAAACTAAAAATACATGCTTTTATTGTAGATTGAACTAAAAAAAAAAAAAATGAAAAATACATTATAGTTTAAAAAAACTGAAAAACACGCTTTTATGGTTAATCGAACTAAAAAGTAAAAAAATAATTTTTAATATATAAATAAAATGATTTACGAGAAAATTAATGACATTGTGGTAAAAGCGTGAGGTGCTTGGTACAAAATTTTTACACTAACTCAGCATTTTGGAATAGAACTAATAAGAAATTATAACAATTGATATAGAGCACCCCATGCTTTTAAACCAATGACATAAATTGTCTCGTAAATCCTTTTATTCTTATACTAAGAATTATTTTTTTACTTTTTAGTTCGATTAACCTTAAAAAAAAAGCGTGTTTTTTAGTTTTTTTTAAACTATAAGTTTGTGACAGGCTCACGCGTCTTTTATTTAACATGACTTCTGGGTTCTTTGGGGGCCAAGATTAATGAAAACTCTTTTCCAACCAAACCCTAAGAAGCAAAACGTGAAGAGGAAATTCAAATAAGATTGCTTTTAAATAACAGAAGTTTCAGTAAGTCGTATGGCAATTTGGGGAATGTTATGTGGGAAAGTGATTCAAGCGAGAATTTACAGCCAATTGTGAAGTTACCTTGAAGATTAAACCATTCGGTCAAGGTGCATACCATTGCACGCGCGCCCAGACATTTCTTCATAAGATTGAAACTAAAATTGGATTAAGGTAGGATTGATTACTTGATATTAGGACTTTTAATATTATTTGAAGTGAGAGTAGGTGGATTATAGTGGTCTAAGTTACGCGATTCGGTTTAACTATTACTGTGTGTTTGTTCATTGTGGATTCTCGCTTAAATAATATTATCTAAATTGTTAAACACTTAAGTTTCATTCTTAATAAAGTCATATTAAGAATTAAAAATGTCTATTCCTTTTGCAAACCCTACACCTCTAGATCACGCGGACAATCAAAGAAACGGTCACCAAAGGGGGACGGTTTTACAAGTTTTTTTAATAGACGATGAAGTCCCTCAGAAATAGCAGTAAGTTCTGCAGTTAAAAGCGAGCAAGATGAAAGTATCTTATAATGTATCGCATTTAAATGCAGGGCCTACATTGTATTTAGCTTAAAAGCAATCAGTAGAAACTTCTAAATGAGAGTAACAAGCATGATGCGGAAGATATAACTGTGGTCGAGCTTTCGGCGGTGTGCATATTCATGGTGGACAGTATGATTTCTTCTCACAGCATGCGGTGAGAGACGCCGTTGGCTAAGGTGGAGGTTACCTTGGTGTGTCGGTAAAGTTGGCATTTGAGGTTCGCACATAGCATTAGATACTAGAAATGACATTAATAGTTACTGGAAGTAATGGATGCATTTTAAGATCTGAGATGTGCTTCTAATCGAAAAGTTACAATACTAAAAATTGGAACAAATGAAATGAAATCAATTATAAAATATTAAATTATGGATTTTCTCGTTGAATTTCCTAGAAATTCATATTTTTGAAAGTTAAGGTGGCCGATAACTATTGCATAAGTCTCAGAAACCTTCGAGACCACTCCTTGACCATCCGAACGTTTTAAGAAACTTTGATATTCCCCTCTTCGATATAAAGAATTGTTTCAAAAGTTCAAGAAGAATCAGAATTTGAGCTTATCCATTAACTTTGGCTTCCTGTTGCTGAATGTTCAAATTACGGTTACCAAGGCAAAATCCCATTATCAGCAATATAAAAAGTTTGAGAAAACAAAATACTTAACGTTCAAAGATAAAAGGCAGATAAAAAGGCAATATTCCAAATGTGATGAAATTTGAAATTATTCAAAACTTTGTTAGTTATTACTGTAGTTACTTAAAATTAGACACACACTTAAGGTTCTACAAAAAACACGGAATAGCTACTTAAATTAGACTCAGAAGTTTAAAATATTATGATAAAATTAAAAGAAAATATATTAAAGAGCATGAACTTGACACTTTTTTGACCAGTATTGTAAGTTATGTAAATAAAAGAGAAAGAGACAAGGATCGGAGAGTTTTTAAAAATTAACAAAAATAACTTTTTATTAAAAAAATTAAAATTACATCTAATAAAACAAGCACTTTTATGCTACTCAAATAACTTCTCGCGATACAGTAATAGTATCTACAAATGAAATTAAAAACTGATATGATCTATCAATATGCGTTTACATATTTCAATTGGAAATTCTTCAATGGAAGGAAGATCTTTACAGAAACCATCACCGTTTGGGTTTCCACGTTCTACAATGAGATTCATTTACCCACCATTTTCTTATATTACTATAAGAAGATGGTTTCAGATCTGTTCTGTGCAATAAAGTGCACAAATCACATTCTTTTCGATTGTTAACCCTAACGGAATAGTCTTTTCTCCATCGGAAGTAGTTACTGTACAATTTGAAGTCTTTCCCAACTCCAGACAAGAAAAATGCCAAATGTTTGGGAGACTTGAAACTTAAGGCATCGATGTACGATGTTGGAGGCGCGAATTTATCATACACAGCACCTCCGAATACAACCGGGATGATATTATATTTCAGAGTTCTGAAGAATTTTTCTGTGATATAGTCTCTGCAGATGGTGTTCTCGAAAGCTAGGAAGAATTTGTATTTTTCAGAAAACTCTTGCAGACATTTATTGGTTTCTCCTGGAGGACATATGGAAGAACCACAAGTACCATAAACTTCTACATCGATGTATTTTCGAAGTTCAGCTACGTAGGACTCTCTGCCACCGTCTGTGGGACAATGACTGCTCATCCACACCACAGACTTGGTCTTGTTGGTGAAAGATGACAGTAAGGACTGCATATCAACTTTTCGGGGTGGAAGATTCTAAAAAAAATAAAAAAAACTTTACATGTATTAAACTGCAAAACATTTAATACACATACAAATCAACTGTTTATTTCAAACTAATTTTTGATGTAGTTACCAGAATTGTATATGACACATAATCAAAGAAATGAATATATATGATAGTTTATTTTGTCGATTGTTCGAATGCAGTCTACATCCAGGAAAAATTTGGAAATGAAAGAGATTATGTTTATTAAGTAATTTAAGGTATCCGACTACGTTCGGAACCGTGATTTTAAAAAAGCGCATAAATGGACAATTTTCATGACATTTAGTGTCACTTAAATTAGAATGCGTGTAAAAAAATTTTTTAAGGACACTTCCACACAAAAAAAAATTATTTAAATACACAATATTTCGGCAAAAAATTAACTTAGAATAACTTTTTTTCAAAATGTTCTCCTTTTGTGAAAAATGCTTTTATTATAATAATATTTTGTCTCTATATAGCTCAAACCTCTGTACAGAGGCTCAACTATGATGTTTGAAAAATTCACATTATTTTCAGAGTTAGAACCAATTGAAATAATTATCGGCGTTTTTTTCTTAAAATTTCTCCCTTCTGTTGTCGTAAAACTTGGATAAACCCACTTCTAAGTTATATATTTCAAAAATTCTAGTTGAGCCTCTGTACAGAGGTCTGAACTATAGACAGGCGAAATATTATTGTAATAGAAGCATATTACACAAAAGGAGAATATTTTGAAAATTGCTCATTCTATGTTCATTTTTTGTCAAAATATTGTACTTAAATAATTTTTTATTGTAATACTATTGTTAAAACAATTTTATATACATTTTCTAATCTAAGTGACAATAAATATCATAAATGTTATCCATTTATACGCTTTTGCAAAATCACGGTTCCGAACGTAGTCGGATACCTTAATCAATTACAAGGACCTAAATTCAAGGAATGACAACATAGGAATTAAATTAAAGTGATTTATTTTGTTTGCTAAATTAAACATTTAAATTAATAAGCATATCCCGTGTCTCTAAAAAACGTTCACAGAAGAAGGGAAACTATAACTTTATCAGACTTTCAAAAACTATTCAAATTTACAATTGCAACTAAGAATATTTTTCAAAACAAAAACTAAAAAATGAAAAAACATTTTCTTACATAACATACAAAATAAAATTTCTCCATAAATCGATTTAAAAATAGAGTATACTGTGATTTGGTGAGTGAAATCCCGAAAGTATTGATAATTTTTTCACAAAACGGTAGAATATATTCAACAAAAAGCTAAAAAAAAACAAAAACAACCAAACACAGCTTTAACTTGATCCGTAAAAGAAAATATATATTGAGAATGTTGGATTGCAATTTATATACTGATCAACAAGGTCCAAAAGGGTCAAATGGAATATGATTACAATTTTTTTCCGGAACTTCCTTTTAGTAAATGTTATGGGAATGGGGAATATATATTTTGGTACTACAGAAGTCAGAAAAATAATGTTTAAAAGAAAGACAATTTTTAATAAATATTTAATAATTTTAAAGAGATTCACAAAGGATTAATGTGCAAATTAAAGTGAAATACAAGATATATTAAATTTTTAGACTTATCTTTTTAATGTCACAATCTGCTTTAAATTCTTAAAAGGAATTGCAGATAAGCTTTATTACAGGTTGAGTAATTTAAAACGGCCATATCAGGTTATTTTTTGAAATTTTTATACCACTGTAAAGGGAAAAAGGAACATTTAACGATATCCAATTTCATTGAGTGATCCATATTTGGGTGGTTCCCTTACAGAAATACAGAAAATATTACAAACAATTTCCCATAGACATACTATCTTAATTATGATTTTAAAAGCACAAATATAATTAATTATTTTGAATGTCCCATAATTAAATTGAACGTTAATTAATAAACTGAAATTCATAAAGAGGATTCGTAACAACGCTCATTATTGAAAAATAAATATTTAGATTACCTGATTAAAAAGAACTGAGTAACAAAATTTAGAAAAAAAAAGTTATTCTGAAAAGTATACCAGAAATTCTTTCGATGGTATACAAAGGTGTAGCGTTAAGTTTTAATTATTACTAAGAAATAAAAGAAATAACTGGATAAAATTTATTCTGCATGTTAACTGACCCTTATGTGTGCGTAATGTTGTAAATTACAGTAATTAAAGTCAATTTATTTAGTTTCCGGAAACTGTAGATTGAAGTAACCGGAAGTACGAAAAAAACTGAGGCTCGCAACGTGGTAAGTTTCTTCATTTGAAAGGTTAGAGCTGGAAAATTCACAAAGAAATGATTGTTTATGGAAATGCTATCCCGTCACATGACACTGTAGAGAGGTGGAAAAGAAATTTTCAAATTGACCACATATCCCTAACAAACGATCCAAGATGTGGAAAAGAATCACTCATAGAAGATGCTATGATAATGAAAAAGTGAAGAACTCCCCCTATTGGACCGAAAAACAACCATCCAAATGATCATAAATGAGATCATTTCATGATTATTAACTTCATTTCAGAAGCAAACACGAAGCCATATGTCCAGGGAGGTGTTGTTGAATCTTTTGGAGTAAGATGAAGATTTTTTTAGAGGGGGGGGGGGGGGGTGGGAAAAAATAAATAAATTTTTGATTAGTCAATAGAATCCAGAAAGCATAGATGAGCAGGGGTAGGAAACACAGCGACTCTACCTCCTCCTAAAGGCCTTATCACACGTATACGTATTTAGAGCAATTTTCCTTGAAAGCAACCATTCTGAGTAATTTCTACCTAGTTGCCATAGCAATGACTCTGAACAACTTTTTCCCAGTGAGCTGAAAGAATTTCTCCAAATAAAAATTGCTTGAAATTCCATCCAATAGGGTTCTTCGGGTCCTTACGTCATAAACAATATGGCGGTAAAGATGACAGCCTCGGCATCGTCAAACGCATCAGAAATGGCGTATAATATTTTAAACAGAATGGTACCTCATTTCCGTTCACTACCGTCAACAAAAGCGCGAGAGGAATAAAATAAATAATATTGGATGTTCGTTTTCCGTAGCAGAAAAATCGGCGAGTAATTTTTAAATGTGAAGACAGGGCACGGCTGACGTCAAAATGTATCGTTTTGTTTATGGCAACCCTTCACCTTCACAGCTTCTTGAAAAATTTCCCCAAACGGTTGTTCCAAATATGCTTGTGTGATAAGGCCTTACGAATGCTTAAGTGCAGGAGTCTGCAGGTAAAGTCAAGCTGATTGCTTTTTGTTTGTTTTTCAAGACTGTTGGGGAGACATCTTAACAGACAGCATGGAAGTACCACACCATCACTAGTGCCTATTACTGCAGGCTGTTGAATAAATTACGCGGTGTTCTGATCAAGAAATGACTCACCAAAGGTGTCCTCCTCATCGCAAAAAATAATTATACTCACTCATCCAGAAATACGATTGCAAAGTCAAAGGATATGGTTTTGAAATTTTGCCACATTCGTTTTATTCTCCAGATCTATCTCACCCCAAGCGATTTTTTTATTATTTCCAAAACTCAGAAACATCATTGTGGGGTCGGAGATATGACAACACAGATGAAGTCATTCAAGAGGCGGAATGATGGCTTTCTGAGTTTTATAATGACGGTTTTCGAAAGGCCAAGAAACTTTGATAGAAATATATAACTCCGAATGAAGACTTTTCAACATAATCTTAAGAATAAAAAACGAACTAAGTTTCTGTCTCGATTATTATTCAATAGTAATTAAAACTTTGCGAAAATTAATCGTATTTAGCAAGAATGGTCAAAAGGTGATTGAAACATAGTTGGTGAAAATACAATGATGTTATCTACGTATAAAAATATACTAGTCTGATAACGTTATTTTTTGATTCACTGTTTTAACCAGCTTCACCAAGGATTTCTAAAGGTCTTCCGATCTAACTAGTCGACATCTTGGAAAATACATTGTAAGAAGATTGTACGGGACAGCCTTTTGACAATGTTTCAGCTTTTGTGTGTTATAGATTTTTAACATATATATATATGGATTTCTAAAGCATATATAAAATCAGAGACATGGATCATACAAGAAAATTTTCCAAACCTGCCTTCTAACCAAACCTAAAAGCAAACATTTAAGACGACATACATCAAATCTATAGAATCTACTTTGTCTATAACTCGTTGGTGATAAGGTGTTGCTCTAAATTTCTAATACTTATTCAATCGAATTAATCATGTCATCTTTGTGGTTCATCTAACGATAAGAAATCCCATTTGAAGTAGGGTTTGGGTAATCAAATTTTAAAAATGCAAGTTATTTGTGTTTAAAATGTGACTATTTTTTAAAACTGGTAAATATTGGTAACTGTATACCAGCCTATGTTTCTCGAAAGCAGAATTTTCCAGATTTTTTAAAGTTCTTTCAAAATCATTAAGAAAAAATATTCTATAATGATATTTAATCCTCAATATTTAACAAATAATATTAAAAGTTTATTTCGTATTTAAGGAATTGAATAAAATGGGAAAATCAATAAGTCCCGTGAGACGAAATTAAAATAAAGAAACAAAGAATTTAAATTAAATTAATCAATCATGTAAATTAATCAATTAATGTAAAACTATTTGCTGAAAAAGTGCTTTAAACGAAATAAATAAAATTCTACGTTGATTATTTTTAATGATCTGTTAAAAACATTTTTATTAAATTATAGTCGCTGAAAAATCTAAGTCCACAATTATTCGATTTCAATTAAGAGCAATACACAGAATTCTACAAACTAAGTTACGAGCGGTGTTTTGGGCTTAACTTTATATATAAATTAATTTCTCTGTGTGTGATATATATACTGGAACACAACACCTTAATTATTTTTCGGGCAAGGCGGAATTAAGATTAAACAAATTGCTTTAAAAATAATCCCTCGTTTAAAAAAAACACTTCAATAATAGTTTTGAATTTCTTAAATTTTGTTTGTTGAAAATCCGAATTTTGGTATGGAATATGCATTGCGCAATAATGCGAGATGACAATGCCTTCCTGTACAGCAGGGGTGGCCAACCGGCGCCACGTGTGTCACAGTGTCGCATGGCTGAGTTGTAATAGTCGCACGCGAAGACTTATAGAAAAATTAAAAAAATTTGAAAAGATAGTAATTATTAATTTTTTTTTACTGTTTTATTGAAAGGTGGTTGTGTGTCTCAGACAAAATAAAACACTAAAATTTATTTTAAATACACTTAATTAAGTTACAATAGTAAATTATAATGTAGAGACAACACTCCTTCCCTGTTGTGTGTGTTGGTTTTGTCAAGTGAGTGAATATTAACGTCGCACTGTTCAGCGACACGAGGGCTTTTGGCGACGGACCACGTAATTTTGAACCTTGGTCAAGTGACGTGGATGACATCCGAGATGGCCCTCTCTCTCCAAACTACCACACCACACCAACGGGAGGACGTTTGAGCTCTCGACTGATTTAACGTGCATTGCTGCCCTACCTTGTGGTACAGGGTCCTTAGTGGTACAGGGTTCGAACTCATGACATGCCTGCCATGATCCGATACCTTGACCACTGAGCTACCGCAGCCCCCACCGTGTAGGGAAGCGATGCACGTTAAATCTGTCGAGAGCTCANGAAGCGAGGCACGTTAAATCTGTCGAGAGCTCAAACGTCCTCCCGTTGGTGTGGTGTGGTAGTTTGGAGAGGGAGGGCCATCTCGGGTGTCGTCCACGTCACTTGACCATGATTCAAAATTACGTGGTCCGTCGCCAAAAGCCCTCGTGTCGCTGAGCAGTGCGACGTTAATATTCACTCACTCACCCCTACACGGCGTGTCTTTAGTGGTACTGGGCTCGAACTCATGATAAGGCCAGCCACCATCCGATACCTTGACCACTTGGTAACCGCGGCCATTTCTCAAGAACGGAGATAGGGCTTTGAGATTTAGCTTTTCTTTCCGGTACTATAAGACATTTAAATAATTTAATTTTAAGATTACAAGGAAAAGACGTTCTTTTCCATTCCTGATTGATCATATATCTTCTTTTGTGAACACACTTTTGCTTTTTTGTATCGATTTTGGAGAAAGAAAAGAGAAACTGATGCAAACCTAAAACAACCTGGTTTTGTTAGCATCTTCGAGAACTAATCCGAATGTAAAAAATCTACAAATTGAATATTCAGTAAAAAATCTATAAATCGAAAAACCACATTAAGAAAATACTGTTTAAAAATTATTTAGAATTGAATTTTTCTGATTACTCATTTTTATTTTATACCTAACCTAACTGATTGAAACTGAAAAAAAAATAACAATAAAATATTTAAGTCTGTACGTTTGTCTTATTTATTATATTATTTTTAAATTTCCAATACTTAGACGCATAAAATATGTGTTTTTTTGCGTAAAAATTCCATAATAAGCCTGTAAATAACATTTTTTCATCTTTTCATATTCCTTTGTTGGAAAAGTTTGAAGTGGAACGCTTAATTTTTTTTTATCAAATACCGGCACTCTTCTCAAAAAGGTTGGTCACCCCTGCTGTAGAGGATATCTTTCGGTCATGCAAGACAACATATATAAAAACCCTTGCAGCTACTCATTTAAAAACAGTGAAGGTCTTAGAGTTTTTTAAAAATTTTTTGATCAACACAGCCCAAAATATGTTCAGTTGGATTTAAGTCAAATGGGCGAGATAATCAAAGAAGTACTCTTCAACAGGTATATAGCTAGAGGTATCTCTAAAATGTATACGCACTCGAGTGAATTCCTCTTCAATCAAATTAGTTATAAAGCCTCATACATTAATTGAGGATTTTATCTCGATTATCTCAACTGTCCAAAGATTAACATTGAACATACGTCACTGGCTTCTCAATGAAATTCCACTGGTCATATATGCTTCGCAGAAGTTAAGATAATTTGGATAAGAATAGACCCACATGCTTTATTTGCCACTTAATGGCATTTCAGGATTAAATTGTGACGGGCTCACGCGTCTTTTC
>BMAV01025173.1:0-16158 GCA_019973955.1 Trichonephila inaurata madagascariensis | reverse complement strand
TAGAATAGAAACATATAAAATTGTTTAAAGAATATCATTACAAAAAAAATTATTTAAGTACAATATTTTAACGAAAAATGAACATAGAATGACCCATTTTCAAAACATTCTCTTTTCATGAAAAATGCTTCTATTGTAATAATACTTTTCCTGCATATAGCTCAGACCTCTGTACAGAGGCTGAACTAGAATTTTTTATACATATAACTTAGAAGTGGATTTATCCATATTTTACTCCAACAGAGGGGAGAAATTTTAAGAAAAAAACGCCGATAGTTAATTCAAATTGTTGTAATTCTGAAAATAATGTAAATTGTTCAAAAATCCTAGTTCAGGCTCTCTAGAGAATTCTTTACTTTATATAAGCCCCAAGTGTTTTTATTATAGAAGCATTTTTTATAAAAGGAGAACGTTTTGAAAAAAGGTTATTCTAAGTTAATGTTTTGCCAAAATATTGCATTTAAATAATTGTTTCGTCATATAATGTCCTTAAAACTATTTTATACATGTATTCTAATCTAAGTGACACTAAATATCATGAAAAGTATCAATTTATGCGCTTTTTCAAAATCACGGTCCCGAACGTAGTCGGATACCTTAAGCACATTTACACTTCTTTTTATAGGTATCTTATTTTTATTTGTAGGTATATTCACCACTTAACACGCCATTTTTCTTACGACTAAACCTGGAATATACATGGGCAATGCTCTTATCTTTTTAAGTCATTCATTCCAGGTATTACACCATCTTATGAACAACGGTATACTACTAGAACTAAAACTATAAGATGACAGGGAAAAGGTGTTGAAAAAATCTTAATGTTAGAAGGTAAAATAAATAAATAAATAAATGTACAAGACGAAACCAAATGAGTCATGCCTATCTAGGAATAATGCAAGTGTGCATAATAAAAGAATCGAATGTAATACTAAAAAAAATTCAAAAGTCATTTAAAAGTGAAATATATTTAAAAATCTAGATGGAGTGAAAGTTTATTATTTGTTTATGGATCAGAGTAGCAGTGATCAATGAAGATGGGACTGAATTCGTTGATGTGCCTGCAGATATAACGAAAATGACGAAATTTTCATGTTATCTACCATTATAAGTACATAAAGCGTGTCCTTTCCGTTTAAAAAACGGTATTTAAATATGTGTAGAAATCTCATTTTCTGTTACTCATCTTCCCTTTATTCTAATTCTACTATTTTTATTTTCGGCATTGTGTTAAAAGTGGCTTTAAACTCCGGAATGTACGGAACTACATATTCTTAATTTTATTACTTACACATTATCTTTTTAGAGTAGCTTAAAACTGTCACTTTTATTTTGAAATATGATAATTTCTATGCCCAAAGTTTCTTTTTTTTTTCTTAAAGCAAGATGTATTCGCTCCCAAAATGCTTTTTGGGGATATTGAAGCTATCTAATACAAGAAACTGTAAACACATCTAGTTCAAGTGTCAAATTTTATTTTTTAAATAACTTAACACTTAATGTATGCCCCATACTAAGTTGAAACTTTTAAATAATTTGTTATTCTTTTCTATAAAATAATGCAATATAAATATTTTACTTATAACAGTAAAGATAACCGATGCTGGCCGAAAGATCCTAAAAAAGTAATTATTTATTTTCATATTTATAACATACTTTAATACTGTGGATGATCAGACTGATTTTCTAATATAGTTTCTGAGTTGCTTAAATTAATATTATATTGATAATTGGCATCATATTTGGTGACCATGGGTGATTCTGGAAGATACTGGAGACAGCTTTAACGTCACGATCCATGGCGTAAGCGGATTTTTCGAGAAAGTGCTGGAAACTGGGGCGGGGGCGGGTACAAGGCTAGACAAATCATTCTTAGTGTTCCTCTTCAGTTAAATTTAACTGTTTACGACACTTTTTTACTTTACCTTATATAAAATAAATTTACTACAGCATCACGAAAACCTTTTTTTTCCCTACAGAATTATATTTTTAAACTATTAGAGACTTACAAAATACATATGCAATAAAACAAAAATTGGAAATGACAATTAGGTTTTTTTTCCCCTGAAACTGAGTCATAAAAATAATCAGTTTCGATAACTTTTGTAACAGGACGAGTAACAATTTATTATTATTTTTTTATATTTGCCATTTTTTTACAGGAAGCATTTATGATGATGCTTTCAATTACATGAGGAAATATATCGCGTTAATTTTTTCCCATGGTTATTTATTGGCCAAGAAAAACGAAAAATGTATTCACAGTACTATAGCTCTAAAGTATTAAATAAATTTACAAGAAATATCAGATTATAGCAAGAAACATTATACAAACCTTTAAAATGGATCTGGATCAACCTAGCTTAGAGAGAACGCATTTTCCGAAGAGCTCAGACATCAATCTGGAATATTGGAACAATCTGCAAAGGTCAAACTCTAAGGTGTGAATGTGCTTTTAAGTACCATAACTTCCGTGCGCACAACTTATCTCTATAAAGTATTACACACAGCCTACAGGAACGGAAATCTGCATATCTGTGTGTAGCTTCTTTCCTCAATGATCACCCACATTCCAATGAGAAGGAATATAAAATCTCGCAGGAGGTTTGCTATGTCGTCTGCTACTAGTACACAGCGTTTCTCAAACTGTGTGGCACGCCCTATTGGGGGGCATGAAAGCTCTACGAGAGGGCGCAAGCATATTGAAAGGTCGAAAACAAAAACATTAAAAAAGCTGTTAATTTGCTGAAAGAAAACAAACAAAATACATTCTAACATAATAAAAAATAAAATGCACATTTACACTGTTATATTACACGTATAAATGTACCAGTGCTACACAATGTATTTGATAATCAATTTAACAATATTAAGGTAAGAACAAGTTTGATAGTTGTAGTTCCCCCATGGAATTGTCATACATAAAATTATAAATAAAAAGTAACAGTTATCTTGATAATTGGTACGGTTTATAATTAATCCTTTAAATACCGACAAAAAGTTTTGTGATAATAGTCTGAAATAAGTAAATTCTTTGCAAACATTGACCAGGTCTTTTTATTGTATTCCAAACTCTTCGGAATAAATTTATGGATAGGAGTGCACAGAAAAGATTGTACTACGGGAAGACGTATATATACGTCTGGGGAAATAAACGTTTTGGCTGAGTGAGACGTTTATATACGCTGGTGGCACTTAAAAGTTTAAAGTCGTATGGTAATTTTAACATCAAAGTATAATATTATTGAAATCAATACATTGTTATTTGATGAGGGTAGGGCAAGATAAAAATTATTATTAAAGATTGGATCGCGAATATTGAAACTTTGAGAAGCACTGTACTAGTAAATAAGGTGTTCTAAACACTCTGCCATAACTACCTTACGTTATATGGTTTGTTAAAGTACAAATTTAATTTTAATTCCTATATAATCAATTTATTTATTTTTTCATTTATCATTATCCTCAAAAGTGTAATGTATTCTTTGTTAATATGTATTTTACTAAACTAGTTTAAATGGCTAATTTCAATTTTTTTTTATAAATTTGTTTCGAAATAAGAGAATTGTTTACTTCCTGAAGTTGATGATAAGGATATTCTTAACTCACACGTAAATAATAATACATCTTGTTCATAATTCCGAAATGAATTGCTGAAACACATTTGTCCAAAAGTTTAAAATGGAAATACTAATGGACAAAACATCTCCGTTATTAGAATGTTCACCATATCCCTCACATAAATGGATAACTGATGATAAGACTGAATTAGATATTTTCCCCTAAAAAAATTCCCGCAGTGTAATTCATTTGTGAAATAGTGTATGTGAGGAACGAAAAATTAGTCAAGAACAGTAACTCGATTCAATTTTTTAAATATATACTTACTTTTTTTTAATAACAAAATTTAAAAAACTGGCATTTAATGTATAACAGTCATCCAATTATTTTTTACATTAACTTAAAATTAATATATATATATATATATATATATATATATATATATATATATATATATATATAGGCTTCAAGTAGAGTATTTTGAATTTTACTTCAAAGGTAGAAATATTTTTCTCATGTCAAATAATAAACAGGACAAATCTATATAATAACTGTATTTATTTATGATAGAACCGTATTTATTTCCTCTACTACAGCTCTTCTTGAGCTTAGAACTGGATAGAAGGATTAGTAATAGGGATTTATCGCGTTTAATGCTTTGAAAAATAATTAAGAAGCTCGAAGAAACAGAGTAACTAACAATTCCCCCTGGCAGAGGACGTAAACCTGTGTCAGAAGAGGTAACAACACATGTTGAAATTAGAAGTCATTGATGTATTATAGCCATTGTTGGTACACATATCACAGAAAGTGTTGGAGTATTCCGAGGGACGGTCTTTGTGTACGGCTGTAGGAAATGTGTAGAGAATAAGAACGTCGGTCCTACTGAATGTGGTGGAATTCCTCTCCGGGGAACTAAAAACCCAACTCAAAATGAAAAAACTCCACTCATTTTACTGTTATTTTTAGTATTACTACTAGCTTACTATTATTATTATTTTCTTTTTATAAAACTTCGCACAGTGTACATTGCTTCTATCAGTGATTTTGGCAACTAACTTTTTAGTTAACAGGATCTTACCTCCCATGTCATCATTTATATTCATAACAAGTTTTGTTGCCATTTTTTTTTTTTTTTTTAGTTAGATCGAGCTACAGCTGTGGTTTTGAATAAAAACAAATCCCTCTGTAAATTAAAAATAATCCAATTCTTTATCATGCATATACGTAAATATAGGAATTTGAAAATAGATATTTGTAAATAATCATGATTATATTTGGTATTCTTAGTTGTATTAAGTTTCAAGGAATATTTTAAAATTTTGCAAAAATCATTATTGAAATAATTATGGGTATTGAACAAAATATATATATAATATTTTTACAGTTACAAAAATTTAAATATCTTCAAATGAGAAACATGGTTATAACATTTTTCAATGGCATCGAAAAAACTCATAAGCCTTAAGAAAGTAAAAAGAAAAGGAAATAGTAGAATATATACTAAACTTTTTATACTTATTTTAGAGATGAAACTTAGGTTTTTTCCTCATTCGCAAACATTGATCTATCAGAAACATTTCTATGAATATATGGATGAGATAAATTAGTTTTCTTTTTATCCTATCAACTCTCCAACTTAAGGAGCCTTTTCCCCTTGAACTGCGCAAATTAACAGCCTCTTAATAGGCAATAAAGTAAAGAGCTCATCACGGGTTAGGAGCCTTTACCAACTGTTGGTACAAGAGGGAGAGTGGTGTAAGTCGTAATGAGAACACGTATGCTTACTTCAAATTTCTCCTTCACCAGCTGAAACTTGAAGCATATGAATATTATTTTTTCTTGTACTTACTGCTAATTGAATGGGCAATAGTTATGATTTATGGGTGATAAGCTGCGTAAGAGACAAGTCGAATTGGATACCTTATAATATGAGATGGAGCTAATTTTCATATTATATAATTTAAACGTTTTTAGTATCGTTAGAAATGAGAATAAATGGAATTTAAAGAATAAACTAATGTTCTAATGGAAAGAAATGTGTAATTAAAAGAATTCATAATAATTTAATAATTCATTTATGGTTTAATTCAAGTAAACAATGAAATTAGAGTTTTTTGTTCTTTTTATCAGTAGTGAAATATTGCATTTCGTTGTACATTTTGCAAGATAATGTTGATGCTTCTTTATATATATATTTCATATTGGGTATCATCATTTTTGTACTTTATTAAATTTTGAAGAAAATATTTATACATCTATATGAATCAATATATGTTGTAAAATGCCTCCATAAAAAGAACAGTTAAATATGATAATATTCTGATGCCTATGTATTATTGTTATTATGGCTTTTTGCCACAAATATTAAGTGATACTAACAAAATTGAAGACTAATAGCAAAGATAATAATGATTGTTGAATTATAAAATATCCCTAAACATGGCATATATGAGTACTGTATTGATTGGATTCAATTATTTTAATTTAAATACAATACTTTGATATATTGTAGTATTAAATACGGAAACATAATTAAATCATAATAGATTTATGATTTGAGAAACAGCGTGTTTAACCCCTTAACAGGTGTGCCCTTTATCATACGGACTATCAAAGTCTGCCCACAACCAATTTACCCGTACGCTGCAAGGGCACTGAAATTGTCTTTTTTCTATCTTTGATTTCTACTTATTTTAAAATTTTATAGTGAGATTATAAGTGCTGATGAGAGATGCAGTTTGCCCATGGTACTGAAATACTTCTCATCCAGTATTTTATTTTTGGTGAAATGTGAAAATGTTTCATTAGGCAGAAATTTAGATTCTTGAAAATGTTCGATAAAAAAAGTGCTTAGAAAGACAATGTGCAATTTGTTGATGGAGAATAATTGAAGATGGAAAGATAATGCAAAAACTCTTATATTGTATATGCTCCCAGTGACTTACTCCCAGTGACTCCAGTATAAGACTTCAAAAATTGTGTGTGCATATATAGATGCACTCACACACAAAACCCTCAACCGTTTGAAAAAGAGGTACGAACATGAAATTTTTTGTAAGTATTAGAGAAATTACTTTAAGATGTATAAAACGTTCTTTATAGTATGCAGATTGCATTTACAAAGATAAAATATTCACAGATTTTTTTATGTTTCAAAACTATAAAATAAAAAATCGTGTGAATACTTCAAAATTGAAAATGAAAATAAATTTCTTCCATTTTTGCATTCTACTTAGCTGTATGCAATAAAAAGGAGCTCTCTTTTGGAACATCTTGGTCAAAAAAATTGACCGCTTAAGGTATCCGAACACATTGAAAATTACCAAATTCGGTCAAGACAGATATTTTTTTATTTTATTTTATTGAATCAAGCTATCTTTTGGCTTTACTAAACATACTTTGTTTTGTTTTACGCTACCTAGAGGCCAAGTTACAATAATTTATATAAAGTTAGAAAAACCAGAAGTGGGTCTTTGATCTACCAGAATTGGGCATTTAAATTACTTAAAATCTTCATGGCGAGTCTGATAACTCAAATTGTTACGAATGTATTTCTATAACACTTTTATAACCTGCTATTTATGTTATCTTCTAGAGAATGTACTAAAATATTTCTTATTGTATGAATACTTTTTGAATTATGGCTTGTTATTTAAATGATGGTCTCTAACAGAATGTAACATTTCTTATAATGTTTACTCAATTAATTTTAAATTTTTCAAATTTTAATAAAACATTAAATTTTTAGTGCATTTTCTAGAAAAATGCTTCTAATTTGTTTTAGTAATACTTTTACTAATATATGTTTATTACTTTTTTCTCTAACTGCTTTGAAGGTTTTCAAAAATATTGCTAAAAGTTTACTTAGAATAGCGATTTTTGTATAATTCTGGTAATTTATTTTAAATATTGTTAGTTACATAGTAGTATTTATTAATATGGAGTCCTAAAAAAGCATTTTTAATGTTTAAATATGTTATTTTGTAAAAAAGTACTCCGATTTTGTTCGGATACCTTAAGGAGTTATGTCCTCCTATATTGCATATCTTCAAAGGTTTGGAGTCTGAGACCCATGTCATCGCAGAAACAAATCTACCCCCTAAGTTCTCGGTTATGATTCTTATCTATCGTAACCACTTTGAGCACCAAATATAAGAAATTTGTTTTAGGAATTTTAAATAGAGCCTAAAACCACATGTTGAATTATTATACGTTAAATAATCATTGTACACACCATGGTAATATGAACCATATGCGAAATAAATTCTTTAATTAAAATATAATATATAATAGAAATTAAAATAATAAGTAAATAAAGAAAATTATTTACAATAGAAATATAGTGCAAAAGTGATAAAATGGATAGAAAGTTAAAAAGGAAGATTCAGGTCCAATATAAATGCTTGTATAATAATTATTTATCTCTGTAAATTATAAGATAAAAAGAAACAATAATAAGGCAGAATGAATTGAATTACCTCCAAATTAATTTTGGAGTAATTTTATAATATTTGACCGGAACAATGTTGCTCATTTATGAAATCCGGTGCCATATTCAAGTTCAAAGTAAATTTCCCTTGAAATTTCGGATAACATCAGATAACTAATAAGTTTATTTCACCCCGTAGCTTAGCTATATAACCATTTTAACACGATTATTTTTTTTTTTTTTTGCATGTATAAATTTATCCTTGTATGTCTCATGTTGCCATATGAAATAGATTACATAATCGAAGAACATACAAAACTACATGTCCTTTAACTTTAATACATAAACAACTTGGAAAAGAATATATACACACACACACATGATCTGTTAGGAAAAATAGTTTAATTGAAGTTGCGACATAGCCATCCTATGATGACTATGTCTTTCCGGATCCGCGTAAGCTAGAGGTTGGGGGTTATCAAAATGTGACATCTTGGGTTTTAAAACAACTTTTATTTAAAAATAACATATTACTTAATTCTAATTTACAACTTTCAAAAGGAAGTTTAACACCCCAAATTTAAAACCTTATATTCAAGTCAGATCACGCAACTAGATCATTTATCCTAATTATAATAAATTATCAGATTCGTCTAACTTCCTATTCCCAAAATATTACCTTTTTGTAGAGCTCCCTTCCTTCACCCATTGAGAGAAAACCTATAACTTAATTTTTAACTACGAAGATTCAGACTTTTATAATGAACGTAATCTTTCTTTTAGAGATATAAGACATCTAATCCGTGATCAGAATGATTCCACACACTAAGTTATTCTTCTAAACTTGCTGCCTTATCATCAAAGCTTCTATCCTTTAAAAGTATATCTCATTTACATATTTGATCTGTTTATCTTCTTGGTATTGGTTGAAAGTTTTGCCATTAATCGTGGCCGTCGTACACCATAGGAGTTGGCGTTAGCAGAAGGATCTAGAGACGTCACAAATCCCCTCCTCCAAGAAGAAAAAACGTGATTTATGGTTCTCAATGCCTTAATAAATTACGTGTCTAAATCTCTATTTTTGAATTTCTTCGCTTTCTGAGTTTATTTAAATTTTAATCTTAAATCCTCATTTTAACTTTTATAATTTCCAATATTTATCTTGACTTAATTTTCATTATCATCTTAGAATGTAAATTCTCCCATATTCAATTTAAATTTAAATTTAAACTCTCGTGACAATAACACCTCTACTCCATTAACTAGGCCAACATTAATAATTACTGTTTAATTCATGTCCACTCTCACTTTTAACATTTATACTTAAAGTAACTATACACCTCTAAATTTTCTAAAAATTTTTTCTGGGTGCGCAGACCCAAACTTTGCATCTTTATCATCACTGCCTATGGAGCTGGATTTTCCGCTCCATTTCTTGTTGAAGTACATTTATGATAATTTTCAGGGTCTGTCTCCTGAAATGAAAACTTTGAGTCACTGTTTCCATAATATTAATCAATTTCACAATTTTTATTCATTATATATTATTTGTATATCACAATAAATTTTCATCTCCATTTCCCACATCTGGTTCCAAAAAATTTCAATGAGCCGCGCAGCGCCGCTGGTTATTATTTGTTAAGTGCCCTGACTACGCCGCGCTTCCCTGAACCAGATGCCCTCATAATACGTAACAATACAACATATATATATGCATAATATTATTATACAATTACAAATATTTTTCAATAAACTATTATAAATAAATAACCAAAGGAATTTCGCATCTCACGAAGTCATGCTACATCGAAGAAAAACAAATGTGCAATTACAATTGTTTTCTCCAGAAAAATTTTAACAAGTCAAAGTTCCAAAAAATAAATAAACACTCATTGTAGTAAGTTTGACTTTTGCTTGGCTTATAACTTTTAAGCAATCGCCCGACTTCTCTTTCTCTCTTGAAATAATTCTTCCGACCACTTGTTGAAGATCATAAAAAAATGGAACAATACAACCTGATTTTATATGTGTTCCTCCCACCATTACGTCCAACGATGAGGTGCTACCTCTTTTCTTTCCTCGGTTGCACTGGAATTTCTTGTTTTGCTTGTTGTAGGGCTTGTAACTCCTTTGTTGTCCCTTTCTTGATTTCCCTGTTGTCTCCTTTGGCTGGTCGGGTTCTTGTTCTGTTCCTCCATGTGTGGCCTCAGACGTAGTTGGTTTCATCTGAAACCCCAGTTGATTCTTCTGTTCTTTTTCTACTTCTAGAAATAGTACTCTTGGATGAAATTTTGTCTTTTATTTATATTATTGTCTCTCTGCCAATTTCAGGTCCACTCCCCTGATACTCCTGATCTCTTTAATACCCTATTATGTCTTTTATCCTTTTACTTTACTTCACTCCCAAAATGAATCCAGAAGCGATCTGACCAGTGATTTGCGTTTATGGGTCCTGTATCTGTATTTTATATTGATTTGATTGGGCGACCAATCCCTTTTGCCTCCAACTTCATGCTTTTCCTCACCGCAGATTTTTCTTTCCCATATTGTGACTCATTTAATCCTTGATGTACTTTTTCCGAAGTAATGAGTTTCCTGACTTGATCTTATACTATATTTGGGGATGGCCTCGTTCTGGTCTCGACCTCGTCACATTTCCTATGGGATGATATATTCTTATTTTGATCTATGCCAATGCTAATCTTTTCCTGATTTCCATATTACATAATATTATTGTTATTTTTACTTCTAATACTCTTATAAGGTCCTTTTCAAATTCTTTTGTTGTTTAAATTTGAAGCACATACTTTGTTGGCTGCTGAACTTAAAGGGTGTGTTTCTAATAAGACCCAATCATTTACCTTATTTTTATGTCTTTTCTACGTCTATTATAATATCTTTCCCACCTTCCTGTTTAATTTTCGCGCTTAGTCTAGCTTCCTTAAAGCTTTTTTTGATATTTTGTATTTTGAATTTTGAACTTCTCCATACCCGGTAAACCAGTTTTTGAAATGGTGTAATTTTCGACCTTAAAATAATCTCAGCAGGTGATTTGCCCGTTGTTTCATTCACCGCCGTACGAATAGCGTGTAAGCAAACTCACGTAAGCATTGATCCCAAGTATCGTGTTGATCATTAACATAATTTGCAATCATTTGCACTATAATCTCGATTAACTCTTTCAGTCCGATTGGCTTGTGGTCGATATGCAACAGTCTCTACCTTATGCCCCAATCTTTCAGTTGGCGCTCGCACTTCGGATACAAATTGGGGAATCATTATCACTTATTAATTTTATTGAGCTCCATAACGCGACATATAGTTATCAAAAAAAATATCCGCTATTATACGAGATGAGGCCTTTTTAAGAGGTATATAATTTCAGCCCATTTGCTGAAAATGATCGGTTATTACTTCGTAAATAGCGGTTAAGGCCTTATTTTCGATATGTATACGGGCCTAAATCTAACGTCACTATCTCACCGGATAATTTTGATATAATTGGATTTAATCGACTAGCTGGTAACGCGTTTTATAGTTATTAACTTGGCACATATGGCATGTAGAGACATATTGATCAATGAATTTTCTCATGTAATGTAAAGAACAAACGTCCCGAATTTTATGATATTTTAAATCTGCCTATGTCCAAAGAATTGGCTCTTGTCATGAAATTCTCTATTATTTCATTCCCAAAGATTTGAAATGTATGTACCACTACCTAATGATTGCGTGTGTTTCGCATAAAATAACAATCCTTCATCCAAACGGAAAATCGTGGGACCCCAATTCTCACAATATTGTCAAGCTGCATTTAACCGAGTTTATCTTCCCTTTCGTTTCTTTCAAATATCTTTGCTTATATATGACCTAATTGGGTCATTTTTCTTTGTTCTTTTGCTTATTTTTCACTGGCCCGCGAAGTAAGTACTAAATCCTTTTGACAAGGCACACCTAATTCTTTTATCTCCCCACCCTTATACTTTCCCTTTTCTACTTATACGTTTCGGTGAAAACATTAGCCACCTCTATATTTTTAACTCTATTTCTGACCTTATTTTCAACGCGTGTAAAATTCCTTTATCTACGTTACATCTCTCAACCAGCGAATTTTGAATTTCAACGATTTCTGATCAAAACAATACTATCTTTGGACCACCTGGTACCCATTTTGAGAATACATGGGTACTTCAAACTGTCAACACATGAAATGACAAATTTCTTTCGAATTGTCTGATGCGAATATTCACCTCTACAATCCCCATAAAGCTTCTTGGCATTTCCACCCAAAAGGTTATTACCTGGGCTCGCGATTTTAATTTGCTTATAAAAATATTTTCTTATATACTTCTTCCTATAGTAAATTTGACATTTTATCTGCTCCAAGTCCCATATAGTTTCAAAAAATGTGTGTTATTTATCAGTAAATAGGAACGTGGGGAAGTTCCAGGTGATATACATATCAAGAAAGCTTAATTGTTTCTCTTTGTCGATATTTTTGAGGTTGATCTTTTAACCTTTACAATATTTAACGTCCTCCTGCCTCTCCTATCATCTCCTCGACTGAAATTTCTTAAATTTGAACCCCTATTTCTAAGTACGGTCCCCTATTAAAATTACTGGCTTCGCCTATTTCGAAATGAGTAACCTCTGTTGTTGAATCTCTGATCATGTTGAAATCTATTCCTCTCTCGAACCCTATTACTTTGGTTTGCCATTCTCATAAAAAATTATTTCTACTGTTATTTGGTCTACGTCCTACTTCAGAATTCTCCAGTTTCTACCATTAGCACGCAAAAAATTAGCATCCTATGCGCATTTTGACCCTCGTCTTTCTATATTATCATTCTGTGAACCCCTTTACTTGGTAAGAATATCTCTTCGAATTTAGCTAAGACTTCCAAAAGTTGTACCGTGTTCTGTGGATTGCGTACCCTCCACATAATCTTGATTTGTGGTTCGATTCGAACTAAAATATGATCCACCAACTCTGCTTGGGACATTCCTAATTCTAAACTTCTCTCTATTTTAATAAATTATAAACGAAATCAGAGGGTTCCGTATTTTCCTGCTGGGACGCGTAGAATTTTGCTTGTAATTTTTCTTATTTTTGACCGCGGAAAAGCCTTCCTGCTATTCAGTTTCTTGAGCTGGCAAGTAAAAATCCGTGGCTGTATTTTTGCACTCAACACCGATCCAAATATCGAGTACCAATCTTGAGCCCTTCCCTGAGATGACTTTTAAGTAAGCACACATGACAAGGATTACTTGGGATTTCAAGTAACTGTATGTTGTTCTCTATTGTTTCGATAAACTCTGCAATGTTCTCGACCCGAAAAAATACATTTCAGGTAGCACGTTACCTCCACCTGCATTACCTAACCTGGTGAATTATACACGTTCGGCGTGTTATTGCGACATAGCCATCCTATGATGACTATGTCTTCTTCCGATCCGCGTAAGCTAGAGGTGTGGGATTATCAAAATGATGAGACATCTTGGTTCTTAATACAACTTTTATTAAGAATAACTTATATTACTTAATTCTAATTGACAACTTTCTTAAAGTGAGAGAGTTAACACCCACTAAACCTTATATTCAAGTCAGATCACGCAACTAGATCATTTATCCTAATTATAAATAAATGTTCATCAGATTCGTCTAACTTCCTATTCAAAATTTTCCCTTTTTTGTAGAGCTCCTTCCTTCACCTATTGAGGGCCTATAACTTAATTTTAACTACGAAGTTTCGATTTTTTTTATAATGAACGTAATCTTTTTTTCAGAGATATAAGAATCAACTCGGATCAGAATGATTCCACACCAAGTTATCTCAAAACCCCTGCCGCCCCTTATCAAAAGTTTCACCCTTTTAAAAAGTATATCTCATTTACATATTTGATCTGTTTACTTTTGGTTTTGGGGTTAAAAAGTTTTGCCATTAATCGGGGCCCGTCAAAAACATGGAAGTTAGCAGAAGGACGCGAGAGACGTCACAAATTTTTTTAAATCTTTTTATATATTAATTCAATAAAATCGTTTTTTGGAAGAAAATTTTTTTGATTTTTTTTTTTTATTTCGAATTCAATTTTTTTTCTGCATTAAATTTTAAAATAAAATTTTTGGAATGTAATTATATAATTCATCGGGAGTTTCCCCATAGAGTGAAATTGACAGCAAAGTATTTCAGAATAAGTCAGTGTACCCTATGCAGTCCGTAAAAAGAAAATAGACACTAATTTTTGATACCGAGTTTAAAATTGTATTCTATTGTGTTATTATTATATGGTTTGTGTATATATGTGTTATCTCGTGATAGATAAAATGATTAAGCTTAATTTCATTTTTAACAAAGTGTATATATAAAATCAGTCGTTAAAAGGTAGAATAACATTTTGGGCAATTCGATGTAAGGCTCATTCACAAACCACGATGCAAGGTAATGGGATAATAGTATTCTTTTTTTTTCAAAAATGTAGGGTTTGAAATTTTATTTTTTTGATTTTATAACTTTTTTTTAGAATGTCAAATAACTATCAGAATAACTTTCAAAAAGGTAAGTTAAGTACAAAATGAAAGTAGATGTGCCAAGAGATGGACCGTCACATAAAAATTTTTTTTGCGATTCCTGCATTTTACGAAAAACCAAGCAGCCGGGGATCCAAAACAAAAAAGGGCACCATATTAGTTGAACCTCCTTGATGAAAATTATTCCTAAATCTTTGAATCAAAGCTGAATCCGTTTCAAAGGGCAAAACACAAGCAAGATTTATTATGTGTTTTCAGACAAACAGTGTATTACAGCATAAAAAGTTTAAGACCTTTTTCAAAATGAGAAGCATCATTCTATGTAGAAGAAGACACGCATAATCATATTATTATATTGGACTAAAGAACACATGTCATGGACCACTAATTTAAATTCAGTCGTATTTTAAGGCGAGAGCAAATTTAATTTAAAACCCTAATGGCTATCAATACTACTGGCATAATCTTGGAACATAAAAAATGTTACTCAACACGACACATGAAGTGAGAAAGTTTGATATTGTGGTTAACAGTTAGCTATGGATGAAAAACTAGTCTAATGTTTTTGAATGTAGTAGAAAGAACCTTTCTAAAAATTTCATTCATTAGTTGGAACTGAGGTTCTTCCTAAGCGTCATAATTAGATGGAGAAGATTGAATTACAATTAGTTAAGGCATTCATTCCCACAGCAAATTCTATGAAAAATTGATTCTTTTCAAACAATATTCGCGTTTTGCTGTGACCAATGAAAAGCTCTGATATAAACCTTGAGGAAAATATCCAAGTAATGTTCCATCGATAGCTATGTAGGAGGAAACTGTACAAAATTAGTCCTTGAGCTTAAGAATGCCCTAAATCACGTTTAAGGCAGTATCTGTCAAACAGAAACCTTTTCACAGTGTGATTCGATGCAAAATCGGGTTTTTGAACTGATCAAACCAAATGTAGACAACAACCTGTTACTTAATTTTTGATTTTCAGGTAGAAAGTACAGTGTTCTACTTTTTATAAACATTTCTCTATGCACGAAAAGTAAAAATACCTTCAAAACATTTGTAAACTAATTAAAAAAATAATCAATTCAACTTTTTTTTTAATTTTAATTTAATCAAAATTTTAAGCTCATAAAAGTGTTATGATTAAGAATAAAATACTTTTTGTTTTTATTTTTCTTTGAAAATGCAAGTGTCTTACTACTTTTTATGGAGTATTTATGTTAAGTATTACTTATATTTTCGAACAAAATCCATGATATAAATACTTTCTTAAAGCTTTTTTTATACAAACTAAGATCCAATTTGTCGTAGGTAAATTTTCCTCTTTTATGGATAACACTTCTCAATTTTCAACACGTTTTCTTAAAAATATCCTTTTATTGTGTTGGTATAGATTATTAATTACAGTATAGCTCCATTTTTTCTAATTATCATTCCAATGTTAGTAAGTTATTTATTCATTTATTTATTTATTTTGAAGTTTTAATTATAAAACACTTTTTTTTAAACTTTTGACAAAAAAGATTTACGAACTGAAATAAAGGAACTGCAAATAAAAATAAAGCCAAATTTCATGTTTCCAAATCCATAATATGAGAAAAAGATAAATAAGTTTTATAAAATTTAGTATCGCTTCAAT